>CABFOQ010016499.1:5864-17014 GCA_900660455.1 Gephyroberyx darwinii | reverse complement strand
CATTTGTTGAGGAGAGTGTTTCCACGCCACCAGCCCACTCACCAATGTCACCTTCATGGGTGGCTCCATCGTAGGAGCATCCTTCAGAATGTAACAGATTAGCTTTGCAGGCAGGGATGTTGATGAGGTCATCACTTCCCAAGGTCACACCTACACACATCTAGCTATAGGCCCAATGGCATTAAAGACCCCTCCTCTTCAGATCCTATAGCGGCTAGACTCTACCTCCTGCCTGGGCGGCTTTGAGTAAGGCCGAATGAGCCATATTCAACTGGATAAGCCACAATGTAATACTCAGAGACAGGACAGGCTTCTTTGGCCCCTTATGCACCGATTTGAGAAAGACTGGATCGGCCTATGTCATATCATACAATACTGAGAGGTTCTCTTTAATCCCTGCAGGCAGATTTGCAACATTTGAGTCGCAGGCTGTATTACGTAATGATTAACGACGGGACCAGCTCCTTCAGAGTCTTTGCCTCGTCCCTGCTCATAGATTTGAACGTGACTAGCTGGATATAAACCAGGTGTGCAAAACTTCACAATGCATCAAGAAATGAATTATGCAATAAGAACACACAGGCGACTACTGAACTCCTGCAGCAGTTTTCTGGGTCCCAGGTCCAAATGTTATCACCTCCACTCTGTTTGCTGAGCTGAAAAGGACAGAAAGTACAGTACAGTATACTTTGCTCACCAAAATATTGATTTAGTTTTTGAGTGACTTCTTACACACTTAAGAGTCATTGTTTACCCACCATTAGTCTTAGTTTGCTGATCAATATGCTTATAATAACTTTGTAATGGTTATGGAACGAAAGCAAACGTTAAGATACAGTGGCAGCAATCACAGGCCTCCCCACAGCCTGCATCTACCCTGCTATGTTATTGGAGGATTTTCCAACAGTTCCTCTTGGGGTTGGGGCAACTGTTCAGCATTAATGCATCAAGTGTATAAAAACGTGGACTTGTACAACGGCTACATCTGTATGTATACCAATTTTCTTCCACTGATTCTCCATGGATGACATGTCTCCCCGCTGTACGGTGCTACATCTCTTTCTGTGCTCCCCTCATGAGACAATGAACACATTGAGGCAAATCTGTTTCCACAGCCTGTGAATAAGACAGCCAGCTTTGTTTAGCACAAGTGTGCACACACATATGTGCGTGTGTGTTTGTGTGTCTAATAGATGAAGAACAAACGTGTATGTGTATAGACACACAAGTATTTGTGTATGCATGTGCGTGTGTGTGTGTGTGTGTATATGTGTGAGCTGCCTGCGTCATGCGTTTGCCATGTGAGTCACTCGCTCTTGCATAGGGCTTTAAGTAGTGAGTAAGAGCTCTCTACTCCCTCCTCTGTCTCTGCTCTCACTCTCTGGGGCCCCAGCACACAGCTAGAGCTCTGCTGCTTCCTCCTCTGTTGCTACTCCATCTCTGCTCACCGCCCAACAGGTTGCTCTGTAAATAATGAATTGTGCTCACAAAGCACAGTATATCCACGAGTTGGAAATTTGAGACAGATTCAAAGGGGGACTTGTGACCACAATCACCTGTTGTTTGTGCAACAGAGAATATTATCACTGATGTATTATTCAGGGTAAAGAATAAAACAAACATGGCCCTTTCCCTTCTTCTCTTTTGGTCTATTTCTGCTGTCAGAAATCTGAAGATGATGAGATGACTGAGGCGGCATTTGAATAATAGCTCTGTCCAGAAGTGTCTTCTCTGGCGGCCTGCTGGGATAATTGCAGGTGGGCCGTGGAGGGGCCACACCGAGGCAGTGCAGAGAGATAAGTAAACACATAACCGACGTCTGCCGATGATGACTAACACTGTAGTGACCCCCAGTACCCCATTGCTATTTTAAGGACAATTGGAATAAAGAAAAGGTTGCCGCGCTGGTCTGTGGGCTCTCATTATACCCACCTAGCCATAAAACATTCTTTATCCACACAGAATGAAAGCGTATTAATACTCACAACACCAGCAAATTAGTGTGCACATTTCATATTTCTAGGGAATATGTCTTTGTATGTCAAGGTATTTAGATGTGTTTTCCTATTTTCAGCCATCGGTGTCGTTTTTTTTTTTCATTAGGGCCCTTTTTTCATTGAAAAACAGAAAAGAAAAACAGAGGGCATTTTTGAAATCCTGCTGTTTTTGGAAGTATTCCACCATCTAGTGGTAGTATACGAGCTGTTACATGTGTACAGCACATCGAATACAGCTGCAGCCAGATAGTTAACATGAAAAGGGGTTGGTGAGACATATTTTTCTTTACTTATATTAGTGCTTATGACAAAACTGGAATTACAATAATAAACATACTATGGGACAAATATATAACATTTTCATTCACACTTCTGATTAACTCTATCCCCAGACATTACGTACAGTAGCATATAGTAGCAAAAAAACCACACACACAGACAGACATGTGTTTAGCTTCATAAATGAAATGGCACATTCAAGAGACTGACAACAGCACTGAGGAATAACTAAACTTAAATAGTGGCCCAATCTCAGATGCCATCTACAGCATCTTGGTCGTTGTGAGGTCACTGTCACGTGGCCGGTTTTTCTGGTTCTTCGCTCCTCCACAACACATGTAGAACTACTGTATAGTTCTTCCTCTTCAACATTCACATACAAACCAGGCCTGTAACAATCCATGGTGCAATAAACATGACATCCACAGTGGGCGGGGACACACTGACAGTCATATTGGAATGTTTCCATATAATGCACTTCACCGTTCGAAAGCAGCACCAGTTATACGAGTATTCAGCACTTGGAATTTTAACAGTTCGCTCTGGTTTCTTCATCCTGTCTCTATGTGCCCTCCTGCTCATCCTCTTCCTCCTCTTGTTCTGGCAGGTTGCCAGGGCAGGGCTCCATGGTAACGGCGACGCCCATGCCGCTACGTCCGATGGGCATGTCGGTGACATGAGTCCACACGTTCGTTTCTGGACAGTAACACTCCACGCTGGACAGGAAGCCATTCTGGTTAAAACCTCCTGGATAGACACACACACACACACACACACACACACACACACACACACACACACACGTGCACATTTTAGAATTTCTTGTTCTCCTAGTTTGACATAACTTGGCCCTGAGCACATGTTGACCTTGTACTTTTGTACTGTGAAACCGTAATGACAAACCACCACCTTTAAGTACATGGTGTATTATTTACCAATACACTGTTGTTAGTACGTTTACAGTGAATTCCTTACAATACTGTACATTATGAAGTTTCTGCTTTGGCACTGTGTGTCTCCAGTATGATTTAGACTTTTCCACCTTGTTTTTGTACCCAGACTAATAAAAACATGCCTGCAACCAGCAACAGGCCTGCAGCTTTCGGCACTTCCAGGCTTTTCCAGATTACAGACTAAAACGTCATTTTGCTCGTGGGGTTTTTAAGCCCATTGTTACATTAGGAACTGACCCACGACGAAGATGCGTCCCTGGTAGACCGTGACCCCGTGTGCGCTGCGACAGTGCTGCATGGAGGCCCTGGGCTCCCAAAGGTTCCTGGCTACATTGTAGCGCTCCATAGAGCACAGCTGGCTCCGCCCATCGTAGCCCCCTATGGCATACAGGTAGGAGCCCAAACATACAAAACCTGCAGACAGACACAGAGGAATCAGACCTGTACAGCTTCATAAGTGCTTTGTAAAGACATAAAAATACAGATAGACATTTCAAAAGTTTTCTTTACTTCCACTGAACTAAGCTACACACTCACACACTCACCCAGTCCGCTGCGTACAGAGCTCATGGGAGCCAGTTGGTGCCAAGTGTTGGTTTCAGGCAGGTACTTCTCAGCAGTGTTCCAGCGGTTCTCCCCGTCGAAGCCCCCCACGACGTACAGAGCCCCCCCACACGCCACCACACCGGCTCCCAGGCGAGCCACTGACATCGGGCAAACAAAGGACCAGCAATTCGACTCTGGATCCCACCTGCCAACGAAAGAACGACTGCATAGTGATTTGAGTCAAAACTGTGATAATCTGTTGAGAATGAATGATTTCACACAAAATAATCAAACCGGTCCAGTGAAAGTTCAATCTCAATGCGAAGGACTCAGAGAGGTGGGGCTGTGTGCCACAACCATCTCAATCTACATGAGCCAGTCAACTTTAAGTGGATTAGGTTAAGCTGGCAACCGCGTTTGGCATCTATTGACGAGCTTTATTTGAAGCCAAGGAGATTGTTACCACCACAGAGGAGAAAGTCCATAGAAATCAGTTTGTTTGACGTCTCCAAACAGTTATTGATTAACATTCTTGCTCTATAACCATAAGGTTTAGGAAAAATAAGGAATTTGTCAATCATACTGCAAACAAGACTTCTTACAATAACAACGAATTGCTGAACCACGGTGTGACTAGTGGTATTAGAGATTGGGCTGAGTAATAATCAGAAGGTTGCTGGTTCAATCCTTGGCACTGACAGGAGAGTGTATTCCAGCTATGAACTGATAGGAGGGTGGATGATATTACATTTACAGTGCCTTCCAACACTGCTGAAGTACCCTTGGGCAAGGCACTGAACCCTAAATTGCTCCAGAGACACTGTACTGTGAATGACCCTGTGTCCTGACTCCTGAAAACATCAATATGTGTGCAGGGTTATGCATGTGCATCTATCTGGGAGAGAAAGTCCAGTTACCTTGTGTATCTTCTGCATCTTACAATCGCACAGCTAAAGCAATTCTCATTTCAACAATATTATTAGCTTTCATTGTGTTCAACAGTTTCTCAGGAGAAGACTTCCAAGTCGTGTCTGATGAGTTTGATTCCCTCGTGACTAGACTAGTTACTTTTGAAGCACATCAAGTGGGTTCATTCATAAGATATGGCCGTTTCTTCTTTCTTAGTTTTTATTGTTAATTTCCAACCTTATTTATTAATAAATTCACCAACAGCATTCCATTGGAGATCATCTCCTCCCCGCTAGCTGCCCTGCGGTGGCAGCGACAGAATGTAAAGCATTCCCGACAGGATCGACATTCCCGGTAAGTGTGTCTCAACACGTTTTGAATGAGCCTGGGTTGTTGTCTAATTAGGCTAAGAGGAATACCTGCAACCTCTCAACGCTCTGCGGGTTGAATGCCAGTTATTCATCTTCCCTCTCCCATGTCATCATCTACGCTTACATAGAGGTAGCTTCACTTCATCTGAGAGTGTGCATAGTTGAGGAAATCCATGCTCACCTACATTCCACCTTTGGAAGTGTCTTTAAACAATAATTCGCTCTGAAGTGCCTGTCTGGTTAAAGTAAGCCTCAACAAAAGAGCGAACGTCTCTCACCTCTCCACGGAGTTGTGATGTGTGGAGCCCTGGGACCCCCCGACGGCATAGATGCTGCCGTCCACCACGCCCACCCCCACCCTGTTCCTGGGGATGTTGAGGGAGGCATGCTGGCTCCATTGGTTGGTCATAGGGTTGTAGCACCACAGGGCGCTGGACTCGGTGTTGCTTTGGAGGGACAGGTTCCTGCCCCCAACCTGGATTCATAAAAAGGACGTTTAGAATGGAAGCATGGGTCTATTTTACTCTGGGAACCAAAGCAAGCTTTCCTAGGTGAAGTGGTTTAACATTTATGGTCTCAGAAAGGTTCCTCAACGATGTTGCTATTACAAAGTGTGAAATTAAAAGCATGTTGTAAATGAAATTCGTACAAACAGCAAAATACCCTCAATCAGAATCGCATCGCATTGCATCGCAGTGTTGTTCAGATCATGTAATGGTATCTTTTACAGTGCATGCCCTCCATGATGACATTCTGGTCAGCCCACCTACCGTATAGAGCAGTCCAAAAAGCACGCAGGCTCCCAGGCCACTGCAAGGAGCCCCCATGTCAGCGAGTTTTAGCCAACAATTCCTCCTGGGATCGTAAGCCTCCATGGTGGCCAGTGAATGCTGCCGGTACCTGAAGAGAGGAAAGGAAATGGACAGTGTATTGACAGTCAGGGCCAATGTAAAAGAGCTATTGGTATTTGGAAAACATCTTATGATATACAACCAAATTAGATAAATTCTCTCTCACTTTGGGACCCGCTCTTTTAATATAGGTAGCCACAAGAAACGCCTGTGACTTAGTATGCTGATATGCTCCCTGCTTTAATGTACTTCAAAAGCACTATAATTATTACATGTTTATTCTGAATCAATGGTTCATGGAAACAATATTATTGAAATTGCATTTGTTTTATTGCCAAATCAATAATTTGTATTGGTAGAAAATGATTGCCTTTAATAGAGCACTGCCGCTTCAAGAGCGATCGACACTACCATATGGTGAGCCATGTTGTTCAGAAACCAAACCCTTATTAAAGTTTGGAAGCTATGAGGGACTTGTTTTGCCCGGTGCAACATGTGCAGCCATACATGTAAACAACGTCACAGATAAACAGACAGGTTTATAGCGGGGCTTTAATGGTAGAAATCAATAAAGAAAATAGGAATCGAACACATTATGTAACATAGAGAGTCCAACTACCCGCCGGCCACGTAGATGAGCTGGGTTCCACGGTGAGGTGCAGGGGGGAGGGGCTTCCTCAGTGTCATCTCCTGGAAGATTTTAGACAGGAAGTCCTTACAGGAATTGGCCTGGAGATAAAAAGAGGGATAGAAAAATGAAAATTGGTAAAGAGCTGGTGAGTGAGTAAGTTATTGAAAGTCAGAGTGAATGAACCACTCTTTACAGTTTTTTGCTTCGAGAAAAATAACAACATACACTACAAAATACAAATCCCATATGTCACCTCATCTATCTATCTAACTATCGCAGGAAAATAATATAAGGATGGGGAGTACCTTGCTGAGGATGGGGCACGACAGAAGCTGGTTCTTCAGGAACTTGGGAGGCAGGGCGTAGATACGGACCGCATTCAAGAGGGCATGGAGATACTGGGCTCTGCCGTCCAAATCCCAGCGGACCCAGTCTGTACAGGCCTTGTATACCTGACATGGATTTATTTAAAGACTTTTTTTAAAAACCTTTTTTTGTGACAGGCTTATTTGACCCAATTTGAAGTTTCCTATGTGGTAAACCCCAGCCATCCGGTGTGCCAAGTAGGTTAAAGCAAACAAATAACCATTTGTAAATACTATTTGACCCAGTTCGTGCTTGCATTTTACATTTTAAGCATGCACTAAAACAAAGCAACTTGTGATGAACATGAGATTTTAAAACAATCTAATAATACACTTAATTTGTGCAACTAAGGAAGTAGGGCACAAATAAATAAGATCAATGTCTGTCAGTAAAAATGTGTCCTTTAAACCATGACATAATAAAACGCTACGAACCTCAGACTCACAGAGCACCTTCAGGCTGTCCTGACTGATGAGCTCCAGCAGCTGGCAGTGAGAGAGGCTGAAGAACTCCTCCTCTTTGATCACCTAGGACAGAGGGACATAACAGGTTAAGGAAACACAAGCACTCTGTCAGCTGAAGCAAAGACATACTACTGCACATTTAAGTCCCTTTTCAGATGTGCCACTTTATTAAAGCATTTTTATGAGCATGTTTCTAATGCCTGTTTTGATAAAAGCGCTTCATAAATGCATTGGCTTGGCATGATCTCAAAATTACTAAAAACTAACATACTGAAAAACTGAAACGCTAATATTGTTTCAGTATTGGTGAGGTGTGCATGTGCCAATGTTTGTGCATGTGTTTGCGTGCACATGTCCCCCGTGTGTGTATATGTGCTTTCAATCCGTGCACACCTCGTTGAAGTGTGTATTGATGTACTCTCGGCTGTGGCGGTGCAGCTCTGTGCAGCCAATCTCCTCAGCAAAGCGGGCGATGCCGATGACATTAGCAGACTCCAGGTGCTTAGTGAGGAAATCACAGCATGCCTTGGCCACGTCTTCCATCTGATACCTGGTGGAACAGAACAGGAAAGTTGGAAAATGACCACTGGCTGAAATTAGGGTCAATACTTTCTCCACCCAAAACTACCCCATGAATCCCCTTGTCAGAAGGTCACTTTTCAGGTGGCAGCTTCTGTAATTTTGAAATTTCTAAATACGAGTGATTTCTGTCATTTGTGTGTCTGTGAGTGTGTGCACAAATAAAAATATCTCTAAGCCTCTAATTCAGTGATTCAGGTTGATCTATGCTACCTGCTGCCGATCCAGCCTTCTTACCTCATAGCAGCCAGAAGAACATGCAACACACACTTCTCTCCCACAGTTATGCGGGAGGTGTAGGCAAAGTCAATAAGCCTTCCCACCACCTGGGGGCAGACATCGCGCAGGGTGACCTCAGAGGCATGGCACTCTTTAAAGCTGCTGGTGAACATGGCTCTGAAGTAGGGGCTGCAGGAGGCCAGTACCACCTTGTGCACCTGAAGAAGAGGGAGGTTTGATGTGGGAAAAGAGGACTTTGTTTCATTATTCAACTGGCTGGGTGGAAAGGCCTCTACAACAAACTTTTAGATCGACACCAAAACTCTCCACAGAAAACAATACTACTGAAACACTTTTAAAACTGGGTGTTAACTCTTCCTGCAAGGTGGTTCTGTCTGTTTGTTGAATGGTAGGGTAACATTATATCCACTATACCTGGCTTGTGACTGAATAACAACACAGTCCTAACCATTTTAGGTTGCTACATTTACTGCAATGATGCAATTTCTGAAAATACTGTTTAAGTGACACCCCAGAGGTTTTAAAGAGCACTTTGCAGTGATTTCATGTTCATTTTATCTTCACATTTTAAAAGGAACTGTGGAAGTGTATAACAATGACAAAACACAAACTTTTATGAATCAATCAGTCCGTCTTCTTGGTTCAGTGGGTCTCTCACCTTGAAGTCCACTGTTCTTTCCTTATGTGTGACGTGTAGCACCAAGTCACACAGCATCTCATGGCGTCTGAACTCATCCATGACCTTCAGGGATCTGGAAGCATGGGTCTCGATGGTGTAGTCAAGGTAACCAGATCCACGCATCGATGGAACCACGACAGCCGAGAAATCGGCACCCCGATTTGGACGCTTCTTCCTCATAGGGCAATGCATCCTGAGAGAGAGGAGAGGAGGACTCCAGAGGGTTTTTTAAAAAGAGGGATTGTTGCCTATTCAATCTTATAGTCCCGTGTAGTTCAAGGTTTGGAGCTCTTCTCCCATTGGGGTCATGCTTTCAACACAAATAGAAAAAAAATCCTTTGCACTTAAATCCGTCAACACTGTTGGCCAAAGTAAAGTCTCCAGTGATTGAAGATGATGTCCTTAGTTCCTCCATTTTCCCCAAAATTTCAAACAGAAAATCTACATCCGTCTAGTTAGCAGAACATCTCTTGAGAGATGAGGCATGTGAACACTGTAATGCTGCTAGCCATGAGTGACCCCATCCACAGCCAATCAGCAGAGAAAATACTTGATAGCAGAAGTTCAGGTCATTTATTTTCATGCACAAATATGGTGGGTAAACGAAGTTATAGGCCAAGGGTGAACTACGCAATTCTCTCCCAGTCACAGATCCAGGCTCCAACATGACAGACAGCGTTTGCATCTGGACACAGTCACTCTTTTCCAAATGAATTGTTGTCAATCCATATTTTACAGGCTTTGCTCAGACCTTTCAAAGAAATCCATCTGATGTTTTTGTTAGTCCTCTGCAATTAAAAGTTCCACGGAAGAAGGGTAGCAAATATCAGCACAAGCAGATGTATCCTGGCAGGGATGTCTTTAACCTTGTGTGAGGTTTATCCTGTAAAAAAAAGAATAAATGGGTATGAAAATGTGTGTGTGTGAAAATGTGTGTGTGTGTGTGTGTGTGTGTGTGTGTGTGTTCTCAAGGTTTCACTTCCTTGCTGCTGAAACAAAAAATGATCAACAAGTAGTATAATGTTACAATTACTTTGTATGATAACCAGGGTTGGTGTCAACTCACATTCAGTTCAGTTTTTTCCCATGGAAAGGTTTTCATATCCATCCAGTCTCTAAAGGCATTACTGAGATCAGTCACTGACATGTCACTTTACTCTACTGAATTCATGGATTTGATCATGATCATTTGGCATCTACAGAAGAGGAGGCTTATCGTCAGAGGCTGTATTATGGCATAAGGGGCAACCAATCAAAAATTAGTGTGGTATTTTTTAAATTTGCTGTTATGTGTTTCCAAATACACTGAAAACCTATGGCAGTGTTCAATTTGGCACAAAATGGATACCAAATATCTCTATGATGGACCAAACAACTGTCAGGGGTATTCAGTTATATCAACATGTGTTATTGTGTGGTATTGCCCTTTAAAAGTAAATTGTTAAAATTCTGTCCCAATTATGCCAAAACCAGTAAAACTGGTTTAAGTAGCTTCTTAATTCCTGCTTTAATAAACCCCATTAAACAGTCAGACTCCCAGAGTGTGAGTCAGAGAGTTTACAGACAGAAACAGACTGATAAACATAGAGAGACGAACTAACACAGAACAACGTGGATGATTTCCCACCAGAGATCAGAAGATGTCCCTGAACAAACACTTGATTGTTTCATTAAGTTCCTTTCGCTTTCCAAGACTCCATTCAGCTCTTTAATTAAGCAGTAAAACGACTTGTCACTTCAAATGTATGAGGTTAGACTATACTGGTATCTTCTTACAGCTAATCTCAATACAAACCTGTTTCACCAACAGAGAGCACACGCTAATAACAGTAAAGACATCTGCTATAATTATGCAGTATTGGATTAACAGCACCAAACCCAGACCAGTTTTATATCCTGCAACAGTGTGTCACTCGCTGCTACCGCTGAAGCAGAACACATCAACTCATGATTACGAGAGCAAGGAAAGGCTTCCGTCCTCGAGACTCCTACGCTGCCTGTTAGCTAAGCATCTGTCTGTACAATGTCATGCAGAGCGCATGCATGCAGTGGATGCATGAGAAATTGTATTCGATGTGTACTTGACCTAGAAAACCACTAGAGGTTAACACTGGTGTTGTTTGAAGGGGTGCAGCTTTGTGAGTAGCAGTTGCAAAACAAGATCTGATCAGCCTCAAGCTCCCTCACCTCTCACCCTACAGTCAGCCTGGTCACTGGTCATATGACCCAGAGAGAGAGAGAGAGAGAGAGAGAGAGAGAGAGAGAGAGAGAGAGGGGGGGAGGGG
>CABFOQ010016491.1:1394-13109 GCA_900660455.1 Gephyroberyx darwinii | reverse complement strand
CGGGCCATGGAGCTGGCCGTGCTGACCACAGCGCTGGGCCGGCTTTTGGGGGCCTCCTCATAACGGCTCCTCTCAGGGCGCATCTCCAGGTGGGAGGGCATGCTGTGGTAGGAACGTGGCGAGCTCGCTATAATGGAGCGGACATCATGGCGTTTCCCTGAACCAGCTCCTTCCTGCTTCATGGGAGTACCCTGGAAGAGTAGCATAACAGGAATGAGTAGGACTAGAGAGGTGTTAATCTAGCTTTGAGAAATGGAGAGGTGGGGCAAGGCAGAAAATCAACTGGGAAAAAGAATATTATGTGGGAACACACTTTTCCCCAGCTCAAAGATTCTCATCCAAACCACATATCTTACATTGTAGCTCAACCAAACGTAAACATCCATTTTGTGCTTTTACTAGCCTGTCAAGGTAGCCATATCGACTCATATAATGAGTGTCAGAGTCAGATACCCTGTGTGTGTCTGTGTTGTGATGGATCCTGACCTGTGCTATGATGCCCTCCTTGGCAGGCTGTCTGAGCTCCTCTCTGGGAATGAGGTGGATGGAGCGCCCAGCTTCCTTCACCGTGGGCACCATGACCTCACGGCCCTTCATAGGGTCAGCCATTGAGCCAGGCCCACGGGGCGGGGAGCCCTCTCTTTTCATCTGTTTAGGCTCCCTCCTCATGTAGCTTTCCTGAGGGTCCAGGTGGCGAGGTATACCTAGATGGAAGAGACTTTGTCAAACTTCTGGGTTTTTTTTTAAAGGATACTGGGTAACACACTGGGTAACATGAACAGGGGTTCATGTGGTTTCAGAGGTGGGAGTTCATCCACTACACCATCTCTGGGTGTGATGAATCAAACTCATAGTACGCTAGTAATATCTGGCTGCTTAAAGGAAAAGCAGTCTGGTTCTGGTTTCCTGTTCTGCTGTTAGTTTATCTGTTGTGGCCAACAGCACCTTCAAGAAAATAATTTACAGAATACAGAGATGACAGTCGACTTTTAACTGTATGATCTCGCAAGCTTTAACATTTACTTTCGGTTCAAACATTTAAACTGCAGCAACGTCTGAAAGACCATTTTTTCTTCGATTGCAAAGATTATGCAGTCCTGTTGTGGCATTTTCATCTGCCTTGCATATTTCCATGTGCATATCGCCCACTCCACTGTGATTTGTAAAAGAAATGTCAGTCTTAATAAAAAACTGGCTCATCCTCTTGAGTTAGCACACACACAATGTCTGCTGAGGGGGATTAGATTTAAACTGATGCCAAAGAATTCTTTGTATGATTACTCTTAGCTGATAACTGAAATTCATGTCATCCAGGAAAACTCAACTCACATCAGAAATGAATTGGAATTTTAGATTCAAAAAAATAAATCCTAAAAACAGAATTACATCTGTGTATTTTATACTGAGGTTTGGTCCTACCTTGTGAGATGGAACCGCGGATGTGGTGGGCATCCTTGAAGGGTGTGTGGTGTGGGCTGTCCCTCTCATGAGGCATGGCTCGCCCAATCAGACCTGAGGTGGAGATCGATGCAGAAGGATTCAAGACAATGAAAAAAATAGTTTCATTGGTCATGTGAGTGAAACGTGATTAAACGTGGGTGGAAGATCCAGCAGCTCATTGTGGGAATGATGAGGGGTTATGGGTTGTGGGTATAGGTCTCTTACCCTCACAGTTGGCTGCAGACAGCGAGTCCCTCATGGGCAGCCCTCTGGAGATGCCTCCCTCCATAACATCGTAGGGGCGCTTCAGGCCGAGGAGCTCCCCGGGCTGCCCGGAGCAACGGCCCTCGTCTTTAGGGTTCTGAGACGCCGAGCCTGAAGGTTAGAAGTGACAAAGAGATGTTAGCGGTTCAAGAAGTAACGCATAAACAGGGTTCCTATGAGCAGGAAAACAATGTTGCTGTGGTAAGGGATAACACCTGATGAGGTGTGTATTGATTCATTTGAATGGGGCAGAAAACAAGAAAAGGTAGCATCCATGGAGAGCATTCCAGTTGTTTAACATACAGGTCAGTAACTGTTGTGTTATAGGTCTCCGGTTATATTATCAAGTATGTTGTAGTCTTGCCGAAGCACTCACGGTCATATGTGAGAATGTGTCCGCTGATGCCCTCGTAGACCACATGGCCTTTTGACAGGGCCTCGTCCCGCTCCCTCTCAGCTCGGCTGGGGCTGTCCTCTGTGATCAGACGGGTTATAGTCCCCTTGTACAGCACGTCGGCTGGTGTGCCCTGTGGTAAGGAGAGCAGAAGTGAGGGCCTGCAATCTACCATCCCAAAGTGCAGCAGACAGAGTTCTCTGGGTAGTAATATCCACTCCCTACAACAGGCTTTCCCAACCTTGAGCTCAGGACCTCACATGGGACGCCCTAATATGAAAATGGGATCTCTAGAAAAAGTCCAACTGATCATGACTGACATGAAAAATCACAGCCGATATGTTTTGGACTGCAGTGAAGTCAGTGTGAAAGTCATGTAGCCTGTCCTAATTTTACACAGTTACCAGTGACAAGCTTGTAACTAGGATGTTACTTTCATGTGTTTTCAAATTAGAGTCATGGGTGTTTTCCGACCTCAATGTAGTGTTACAAAAGAAGTACCTATGAGGGGGAAAAAAACAACACTTCCGCTGCTGCTTTGTACACCCCCGCAAAAAAGAGCGTGCTGAAAAACAAAACACAGCTCGCAGAACAAGCAGAGGTGCAACCACTTGCTGACAGTAGGTGACAGTGGACAGACGGTTTTATCAGGACTTCAGACCACATCACTTGTACCCTTAGTATGAGTCATATTTCCACCCCGCTCAGTGAGAATTTATGTAAGCATGCCTGGTATCTCCATGCACAGTGCAGAATGACATGTCCTTGGTGGCTTATGATGGAGAAGGGAGGGGCTGAGGAGGAGGGACATGTAGTGCCCAAGATCACATTTCCTGTCTGTTGATTACAGTCCTTTCCAGAGATAGGGGAGGTCCCGTTGAAGGTCAGGGGCCAGGCGACTCGGGTGGGGGGCTTCTACTTACAGGATCAAATGGCCCTGACCAAAGCAGCCCTCATCTAGCCTCCAGGAAGTGCAACACTGCCTTATCTTGGCACACACACACACACACACGCACACACGCACGCTCACAGCAATCAATCCACCTGGTACCCAGCTAGACAAACAAACCAGCTGTGCCTCTACAACAGCACTGATTATATATGACCTCTCTCACAATTTCCTTAGTTATCTATCTGAGTGGATAATGCAAACCCCCACCAGCACCCGTCCTCTCTTGTAGGCCACTTGGCTGTGGTATTACAGTGGGCATATCAGTGACAGGGTTTAGCCAGTGTCCAGAGTAAACAGATAAATAAAGGAGGGAACAGACGTGGTACAGTGTGTACCTGTTGCTAGGGCGACCGGGCTACTCAGAGCTGCGGTTATGTCACAGCAGCCGGGAGATCCTGCAACCGCAGCACTCGGCCTGCCTTATGACCTCTCAACACTGCTCTGCTGAGCCCCATTTCATAAGAGTACAAATCAACAGCCTAGTGAGATTTCTAAGTCAAAGCAGAGTCCTGAGCAGAAATGGGGACCTGGACACCCCCCCAGAAAACACACAGGAGAAACAGTAATCTCCCTTAGAAATGCATGAAGGCTGTGTTTCCAGAATAACTTAAATGGGGGGAAACACGTCTAAGCTTACTTGAGTGATGGAGCCCCCTCGGTACAAGATCGGGGAGTCTTGGTGCATTCTGGTCCCTGGAATGCCCTTAGTGATACTTCCTCCCTGGACAGCTGGCATGGATCCTGTAGATTCAATATGGGAGAGCAAGAAAGAAAATTAGGCCATTATGTACCATAATAATCCAAAGTGTTTTACAATACCAAATTTTCACAATGGGCGGCGCTAGTGGGAATGAATCCCACTACACAGAACCAGGCCCACAGCAGAAGCAGAGCCCCAAAGCTAATATGGGAATCAAATATGATGTGTCAATTAGTGGATGCGGTCAGAGTGGTTTGTTGGTGTGACCCACCACGGCCAGCGGCGCTGTCGTGAGGCGTCCCCTGGGTGGACAGATTCTCAGCCTGGGAGGATGAGCCGCGAGGGGACAGCTGCTCCTGCTTTACCATGGGGAAAGGACCTGCTGCATAGTCCAAGTGTGGTAAAGCAAGGGCGGTACACAGAGAGGGCGAGGAAAAAGAAATGTTGGAGACAACAGAACTGAATTGATGGTAAAGTACATTTTTATTGACTTGTTTAGCTGGCAGTCTTATCCACAGCTACATGTATTAGTGCAACAGATAAATAACACTCAAATTCCTTGCAATGGTCCCAGACTACAAATGTAACTAATAATCCTGTGTTTCTAGAATGATCATAGAGACGTGATAGGCAGTGCTAGAGGTAGAAGGCAACTCACCAGCAAACCAAGACTGGGAGTGCTCCAGCCACTCCAGACACTTGGACTCACCCACTTTCCTCTGATCCATCCAAGACAAACCAATCGGTGCGGGTGGCATCTTCCCCTGGTCCAACCCATGAGCTGGGCTGTGCAGCTGCACTGGGGTGCCCTGAAGAACACAGCATGGAAATCAGTTTGTCAGGATTTCTGGGGTCTCTGATCAACATATCCCATGTCTTTTCTATTGCTTTTTTATGAGCCATTTCTCATTTTCCATGAAAAACACTGAAGTTAAACCGTACTACTTTTATATAACTTGAGTTATATAATCAGGAAATCTGATCATGAACAAAATTATCCCTTTCAAAACTAATTTGAACAACCAGAAGCCAAGTTTGATGTTTAACATTTAAACGCCTTAAAAATGATTACATGTCCAGGGCCCGTCCAAATATTTTTGGATATGTACCATTTTCCATGACTATTCCAGACCTGGAAAACCCAACTTTCAGATTCCATGACCAGTCTAGGTAGGAACCCTGGCTTGTATTTGTGAGTGTGCTGCTATACCTGTGTGATGGAGCCCCCTGGCTTGGTGGAGGAGATGAGAGGCGGTGGCTCTGGCATGTGGAGGGGTCTTACCGCTGCCAGCCTACTACTGTCCTGTTGCAGACCAGGGGGTGCAGGGTGGCCCGCTTGCTGGAATGCTGCCGATCATACAGTGAGAGATTAGACTATAGCACTAACATGTCATGGTTAGCTTTCAGTTCAATCTATTCAGGGAGGGGCAAGTCTTTTACATTGAGAGGCTATTTGCCACTCTATTGAGAAATCGCTGAGTGAGGTTTTATTCAAGATTCTTCCATTACTAAATCAGTTGTAGTTAAAACTTTGATTTTGAACTCACGATAATGAACTGCCTATATATAACCATTCATAATGCATGTAAAGAATTGGATGGGACAGAAAAGGGGTCTCACAGTTATAGTGCAGCAGGTGCTGGTCGTGACTGATCTTGGCCATGTCTCGAGGGGACAGGGGGTAGGGGGAGAGTACTGGCCGACCCAAGTTTGAGGCCCTCAGGTCATCTGGGCCCAACGCCTGCTTCTTGGCTTCACCGTGAGGAGAAAAAGCCCGGGACTTGTCTGCAACACAAACACACGCACACACAGTCAGCACCAAAGCACAGCACCCGACTAAACATCCACTGAACCAGAAAGCTGTCCTTTGGCCACTGCTAGCTCATCGCTGTCATCACCATCATCATCATCCATGAGCAAGGGAGCACAGCCAGGCAGCATCTGCACAATCAGCCACAATACTCCACAGCCAGGCTGACATCACCGTTGATCTTAAGAGGAGACACACACACACACACACACACACATACCAACCCACTGCTAGTGTTTAGTGTAAAGTAGACGCAATAAAACCCAGTTGAGGAGGTGATCGAGCTGTAGTGTGGTAAAGGTGTTATGAGTGAGGAATGGAGTAGGGAGGTGCAGGGGAGGGGGTGAACCTACGTAATCCATGAAGGAGAGTCTGTAACCACCTCTCGTTGCCTTCCAGCTCTGCAGGGACACAGACATACCGCAGCTCATCACATCTCATAATTGCTCTCTTTCTCTCTCACAAACACCACACACACACACACACACACATAAACACTACAACTACCACATGGTGTGAAATTAGTACCAGCCAACAGCAAATTGCAAGTAAATCTTGTCTACTCTACCTGCCACTGTGGCAGGTGCAAAGATTATTATTCTCTAAAAGTTCATGTGACTGGGAAACAGTGGCTGGTGTACTTTGGAGTTCACAGCCAGTATGGCCAGTGGTCAAAAAAGTTGCTGTCTTTTTCTGGACTAATGCTACAAGTGCTATGACATGCTCTCTGATTTTCACAATGCTAAAGCTCACTGTAAGTGCACGGCACTAGACTATATTTCCTTCTGGGTCAATAGCAATACCAGATCATTCATCAGTTCCCTCTCCACAAGTGTCCCAGAAACACTTGAATCCCCTAAACACTAGAGAACACAGGCTCAAGGTTAGAGCATGTGGCAAGGACCAACTAAGTAAAACTAGATCAAATGCTACTAAAATTGCAACATATGCAGCGGTTTCATTAACCTGCATTATTTGTTTTTCATCCATTATCCCTCTTTTTCAGTGCTAATCTTGTTTACCGCCACTGCAAAATAGCAGATCCCTTCATGCCACACGTCTTTAAAAGATTCAAATAATCCAGCAATACAGCATGTAATCCACTGATGCAACCTGCAGTACAGTGGCACTAGGGATAATGCAGAGAAAGAGAAAGATGGGATGGGGAGAACAGGTAAAAGAGGGAAGAGAGGGAGGGAGTCAGAAGAGGAGATTAAGACCAGCCAAATGCTGGAAAACTGTGGGAGGGGCTAATAAATGTGTAACTTTGGCAGCTAACCAACCATCGTTTGGAGGTCCTACACTAATCTAACTAGTTGGCTGGTAAAATATTGATGTGGCGGGGAGCCACTGTGGCCTGTAGGCAATAAAGGTGGCTTTCTGCGCTGATGGGAGTGTGCGTACCATCCTTGTCGCCGGTGGAGGGGCTGCGTGGGCGGATGCGAGGGCTGCTGCTGAGTAGAGCCTCCCTGTCTCTGTCTGCCTGTGGAGGGTAAGGTTGTGGTTTGCCCGGCTGGCCTGGGAGCTGCTGCTGCTGCTGCTGCTGTTTGGCCTCCTGAGAGGATTCCCCATGTGCCATGGTGATCTGTTGCTGGTACAGTGCCAGGGCATGGGGAGGCAGCACCGTTTTACTACCCCCGACCCGCTGACCACCCTGTACTGACGCCTCTGGCATCTACACACAGGTAGAGGGGGAAAGCAAAAGGTTATATACACACCACACATACTATAACACAAACTTACCTGACAAACATACAGACCGCCACATAATCAATCTGTCCCCCATCTGGTTTGATGTCTCGTTTAAATAGCACTTCATTTCAGCTGCCATACTGTTATCACCAAGCAGATGAGACACGGGGCTAGCCTTGTTACCACTGCTCTGTGTGTGTGTGTGTGTGTGTGTGTGTGTGTGTGTGGTGGGGGTCTAATGTCAGAGCTGGGCAAAACTGTTCCATTGCAGATGATGGCTGGGTCACAGATGCTTTCTAAGGATGGCTGAGATGCTCTCCATTTCACTGCCGTGCAATGTGTGAAAAGAAAATGAAAAATACATGCCATGCTTGCACGCAGAGACACATAGGCAACTGGGCGACTCACAATAGGTGGGATAGCAGCAGCCCTCTGCTTGAGCTGCTTCAGGTCCATTGGTTTCTGCAGGGGGGAGGAGATGACCCCATCGTGACTGTAGTTCAGCAGGCTCGGCCTCGGAGAAGTCATTCTAAACATACAGAGAGATGGGGGGGGAATGAGAGGGAAGGAGAGCCACTGTTAGTAGAACATAGTTTCCCAATCACCGTTCCTGCCAATGGATGTACCACACATTCCTTAATATGGCCACAGACGGCCTTCACTTATTTTCTTTGCTCATGAACACAGATTGACCCCGACTAGAGTGTCGCGTTAGAAAAACACAAAGAGAGCAGAGGTTCTGATTGTGTTTCCATCCCCCACTGGCACACACAGAAGCATTCACTCCAACAAACCCTCATTCACTTTCATTCATTCATTGATAAAGTACTCGATGTGATCATTAGACAGAAAAACATGGAATAATGCAGGAAAGCAGGCAAACAGGAATGCCCATTGGAAATGGATGGGACGTGTGTGTCTAAAAAGCCTGAGTCTTTGTGTGTGTGTTTGGGGGGATCTGCACACATCTTTTACTGCACATCTGTGAAGGCACACCGCATACACTGAATCACAAACACACACATTTGCAAGCACACACTATCACACATACACACACACACACACTCCCTTTGTTTGCTTTGGCACAGAGGGCAGCGTTTCCCTTGGCTCTGCCAGTACATGCTGTCTGCTGTCATGGAAAAAATTGAACAAATACCGTGCAAACACAAGACTAATCACCCCTCCCCAGCACTTTGACACACACTTCTTGTGTCTGCATTCAGAGAGAGACACATACACACACACACATATACGTATGCACATATTCACATTTACACAACGCACAAACAAAATCTCTGGCTGATAATGAGAAAGAAAGCAACTTGCAGTGTACACACAAGTGACTTGCCAAATATGGCTCCACTACTGTACACTGTAGCTAGGCAACTAATAACTCTTCAAACCCAACCCAACACTTCAGAAAACAGCACATGCTTTAATTCCTGATATCTGCTGTGATCGTCCAGAGATGTAGGACATGTAGGACATTCACTGAAGCGCTCCTCTACAACCAGCAGAACAGAAAAAGCAGTAACTTTCATTGGAAATGAATGAATCCCTGCTACTCTCCTGCTCTGAGCTCCTACCTGTTCTTGTCTGGGTTATCCGTCTCCTCCACTTCATCGGCGCTGCAGGTCGCGCTGGAGTCGCTGTCCCCTTGGGAGCCTGTTTTGGCCCCGTGGTCCCTCTTGGTGCCCTTGGCGGAGCTCTTGACTTCTTCAGTCTCTGCGGTGGGAGGTTTCTTGTCTGTGGTGTCGCTCGGTGGCGGTGGTTGCAGCTGCTCCTTGCTGGGCTCCCCTGCCTCAGTCTTCACCTCCTGCTTTATGGCCTTCTCTGCGTCTCCCTGGCCTGGGGGCTTTTCCTCCCCAGCCTGGCCCATGTCTGAGCCGGCCGCCTCCTTGTCCCCGCTGTTGGAGCTGGCCTTGGCCCTGCCGGAGCCCTCCTCCTTAGTCTTGCTGTCCTCTGAGGAGCGTGGCGAGGGCAGGCTCTCCGTGTCAGAGCTGTTGTTAGCTCCACCTGGCAAGGGCAGGAGACAAAGAGATAGTAGCAAGAGATCAGATGAGAAGGCTGGGCTCATACCGTAAATCATGTTACATCCCCTTGTCCTCTTTCCCTTCCATTTCTTCCTCGTCTCTTTCTGCCAAACCAGATTCTTTAAAGTGCCACTTTTCTGCCTAATCAGGTTTCACTGTACAATGAGGAAGAACACAAAACCAATTCGGATGATGGACCAAATCCCCCGGGGCTTCAGCGCTCTATTGTGGAAATAGAGACTTTATACGTATATCAAACACACTATAGCAGGATTCTCTGGGTTCTATTGTGTCTGTCATTGTGGAACATGATTCTCCGAGCTAACAGTGAGCTATTCACAGAGCCACACTGTGACACTGAGGCTCAGGAGCAGGAGATATTCACTCGTCCTGAAGAGAAATCCATTTTCCTTTGCTCACTACATTTCACACAATCCAGTTCTATAGCAACGACCATTTTTACTCACCATACATGAAGTAGAAGCTGATCCTGAACTTATTTTTTTTAAATCATTGTATTACTTCAAAAACATATACCAAGATGAAACAACTTTCAATCTGTAAGTGTACATGGAGCAGGGATTTGAGCATGATGCTTAAAAATACAAACCCTTCGATGTATAAATTACAAATCACACAAGATTAGAAGCTTTGATTTATGCAGTCTTTTGATTTGGTCAGAAGCGTAACGTGGCCTACCTTCTCCATCCTCGGGGGCCTCCTCCTCATTGCCGCTGGCCCCTGAACCCTCCATCTCCTCCTCCTCGGCTGCAGACGGAGCGCTGGCCTCCTCACTCTGCAGGGCTTTGCCCTTACGACGGGCCTTACGCTCTTTCTCCTGGGTCAAAACCAACACTCACTAAATACAACAGCCAGGGACCAAAGGTCTCCAAAAGAAACCCAGAACTACTACACGCTTACACAGCAGAAGTCTCTCATCTTATAACATGAATCACTTCAATTAATGAGCTTCAGACTCTCCCTGCGCTTACCGATTTCATTTTATGCTGCTGCAGAATCTCGTCCAGTTTCTGCCTCTTCTTGTAATTGAAGTAGAAGTTCTTGCACTGGGACACGGTTTTGGAGCCCACCATCTTAGCGATGGCGGACCAATTCCTACCATACTGGAGAAGGCCTGGAATAAACAGATAGACAGACGGCAGGATTAGGACACAGGACACCAAGACAGACAGACAATGCATGGATGACAGGTGCAATTGAAGTACATGAAGAATCATAAAGACTCCTGTCCACACCCAATGACCTTCTGTATACAGGTGCAGAAAAGGGATCCAAGTTGTGCCCAGTGCACACCGCACTCTTGTTAGGTAATTTATTGGTGTTTTGGTTTATCCAACATCACCATCTAAAAAGCACAACCTACACAAGTGCAGTGTGTGAGAGTCTCTCTATGTTACTACATCAACAACCACCACCATCTGTCTCTAAACAGTTGTCAGAGTTGTAGCTCAGCCTTGGAGTTTAGCTCACTTCACATCTACTGCAGAGTCCAACACAGAGACACTCATCTCCCAGCAGCAGCATGGCTGGCTGCCATGTGCTTCCTTAGCTGACAGAGAGACAGAGAGAGAGAGAGAGAGAGAGCGCGTGAGTGAGAGAGCGATATGTAAGGGGGGGGCGGGGGCGGTACTGTCAATCTAACCAATGACATCACCAACTCTCACCGCTGGGGTCACCATGTGTCACATTCTGTCCAACTTTGATGTGACCCACTTCCAAGAAGACCAGTCCTTCACCCAGTCAACCACATGATTCTGCCTTACACAAGAGTCTGGAGGCACCCGCTGAGCCGGAGCTGTGATAGATCAACCTGTCATGAAGCGCACACACACACAAAACTCTGTGTGGGTGTGTGTGAGTGTGTGCGCTAAAGTGGGAGATGGAGAGAGCAGTCTGTGCATAAATAAAAGTGAGTGAGAGAAAGACAGATAGTGTAGAATGTGCTCCAGTGCCCCCCCCCATAGTCTGCAGTTAGCTAAGGGCAGCTCATTAACAGTGCGTGCTGTAAGGAGCTTAGCTTACGCCACCCACTCGTTTCCTGTGCCAGCCCGACAGCTCCTGGCGGCGGGACTGCCTCACGGGGGGGTTATCAGCGGGCAGCGAGCCAACCCCTACTGGGATAACCTTGGACATGAGTTCAGAGGTCTCTGCATCTCATCGCTTAATGGAGGCAGCAGGGCAACAAGCAGGACTACGAGCCAAAGGAGAGGAAAGGACAGCTGTTTACAGCCCTCTCGTTTCTAACCCGTATTATTTGGGAGACTGAAGAATTCTCGGCACATATAAGTGCCATATCCTATTTCCAGAAGCTGGATAAGCTCATATCCTGTTGTGTTGGTTTTTGAGCTCTGTGTTACATATCTATGGTAATATTCACAAGTTTGTATTCATTCATGGGTACAGAGATAA
>CABFOQ010016483.1:1349-25852 GCA_900660455.1 Gephyroberyx darwinii | reverse complement strand
CTGAGGAGGCGTGTTCTGTTGTAGAGGTCGTACGACGTAAAGCCGTAAAACCAGTTATTTATTGATTTGAGGAATAGAGTTGAATGTATAAATGACATAATAGTAAATAATATGAAGCTGATGTAAGAGAATATATGAAAATAATATCTTTTAATAATAAATAAATGCATTTAAAAGATAATAGATGTTTCTTATATTGGTTGTTTGGCTGGAGGTCAGAGTTCACCCTCATGGTTGTTTGATCGGGGCTTAATACAATCTGAAGAAATAACACCAATAACAATAATAATATTAATAATAAAGATCAGTTTCAGATCATCTGGCAGGAATCAGACACGTTATGGATCCGGTATCGATATATCAGAACCAGACCTGTCCTTAACGTGTCGTCTTGGAGTGTGTTGCATCACTTTGTATTATTTGTATGATGATTTACCTCCCGCCCTGCTGTCTGTCGTCCAGTCTGTCGTCTCTTTACTGTCGGGTTGCTTTACTGTGTGCTTAGTATTTATTGTGGAAGACAATAAAAACTACTAGTCATAAAAAAATCCATAAACGTGCAGAGAATTTGATGGATTTTGCTGCGCTCCGTGCAGCATCCTGAACCTCTCGGTGTTTATCGCCGCTGCCTCTGTCAGCTCCCATCCTCCATCCTCCTCCTGACTGTCAGTCTATCAGTGAGTCACGGTTGAAACTCGCTCCCACTGTCAGGGGAATTGATCTGTTTGGTCCCCTGACACTTCCTGTTAGCATTGATTAACCGGTGAGTCACGCTACCTCTGCAAAGACAACATTTGATGCTTTCATTTTTCCCTTAATTATTTAGAGTCACAGCGAGGTGCACGCTCATCCCGGGCTCATACATCACGCAAATACACTGACTGACAGCCACGCAGGCTTTTCTTTACATGGTATTGTTGGGCAGCTCAGAGCCGAAGTCCCACTAATGGAGGAGAGGAAGATGATTTTATGGATGAAGTCATGTGCTGTTAAACGTCTCCATGAGAGCTTTGGATTCTGCTGCTCGTTTATTGCCTTCATGTTGTTTAGTTTAGTTTATTCCAGTGATAAAACAGTGAGTAAAACAAGGTGATAAAGTCCCACCGCCGTAGCGTCGGTGTTCATGTGAGGAACCGGGACCAAAGGACTTCAGGACGGATGTGTTGGACGGAGCGACTGCCTGCCTGTCCCAAGCTGCAAAAAAGCTCCTTGTCTGTAAAATTCTCCCTCATTCCAGCAATATTTCTCTGAAAAAGAACAGAGCTTTCATGTAAGCCTTGGGGACAGAGCTGGAGCACGAGCGATTCTTAGGTTTTAATTGGTGCCTCGACGTGCTAGTTAGTTCACAACACTTAATTTGGCGGCACCATTAAGGAGAGGCCCTCTGTAAAAGACAGAACTTGATAATGCTGTCAGTAACTAATTAGTGGTGATGGCATCTGTCAGGAAATCGCAGTCAGGGCAATTAAAATGATGCACTATTAGTTTTAGCCAACCTTGCTGACCTAGTTTGTGTGAGCGGTCAGGGTGGGCGGGGCTGAGCGGAGGAGTCTGGGAGCGCTTTGAGGTTATTTCTGGAACAATCTCCTTTGGGGTGCTTTTACTTTATTTTTGATGTTTTTATTTTTCTTATGAAAGTGTGCTCAAATATATCATTTGGCAGCTATGCATGCAGCACAAATGTACACACCCACACACACACACACACACACACACACACACACACACACTGGGCTCCAAAAGTCCACTACCAACAACTCAGCATTTATTACATAACAACACGATTCCATATCTTCTCACTAATTTAAGTCAGAAAAAAGTTTGTTAGTATTTATGAAAGTCAAAATCTATATCTGGTTTGTCCGTGTGCGTCAATCCCAGCATGCACTCTGCCTGGCATCGATCCTACAAGCAATTGAGGATCCACGTTCTCCCAGTTCTTCTAGCGTGGAGAGTCCTGCAGGGTTGAGGTCTGGAGGGACAGCATGCCTCTGCTGCTCTCAGGTCAGCGGTCGGTCCATCAACATCAACCTCTCATGCAGCCACGCCTCCGACTGCAACCGTAACGTTAAAGCTTTCAACTGTGAACTTCCTTCAGTGTTGATGTTGGTACTGCTGCTCCCCCGATGAGGACGCAGTTTACCAATCATGCAACACCTAACAGAGGACCTTTTACTTCTGTCAGTATCTGGTATTGGCTGTAACACTGTCAGGAGCAGACGTGTGTTAATATTTGAATGAAATATAAATATATGATGTGGCAACAATCTGAGAAAACCTTCCCAGATGGTGCGAGCGAGATATTCAGATATATTTCACACCAGTATTTCTCACAGATTCAAAAAATGAGATTTTTATTCAGTAGTAAATAATTAATCCTGGTAAGAAGAATCAACTCAGTAAAACCAACAGTTGTTGGTGCTGGACTCTGTATTTTTCTGCTTCCAGCAGATGTAAGGAGTAAGAAATGGTTTAGGGGGAGGGGCCTCCACCTGCTGTGGAGAACAACAGGAAGTCAGTAAAGAAATAAAAGCCCAAACCTGTGGAGTCGCTGCTGAAACCGCAAGAAAACGCTGCTTATCTTCTCCAATGATGCCGATGGATTTTTGAAATCACACTAACAACGTGACCCTCCGTGGCTCCCGTAGGTCAGAGGTCAGCTGGTAGGGGTTCAGGGTCTTGCTCTGGTGGAAGGATGCTCTCTTTAACCACTCGGCCACATTGCCGTCAACGTGGCTTCAACTTGTTTCAAGGGCCCTTGAAAGTCCTGAAACTCACTCGACACATAAATGACCATGGAACCACCAAAGTGACATCAGCAGATCCAGCCTCTTCCCTGATGAAAACAATGAGACCAAGTTGAAGATTTTCCTCTTTTCATGATCCCTCATCAAAGCCTCGGCCGTGTGATTCCTCCTCTGTCGTCTCCTCTGTGGGCGTCGGCTCTCCTCTCTCTTTCCTCCACGCCGTCTTCCTTCGCTCGCTTGTTGGTTTGTTTGTTTGTTTGCTAATTAGAGACTTTTTTGACACCTGTGCCAACTTCTTCCTCTGTGGTGTTGTGAAACGTGCAGGTCTCTGCACACACTCACACACTGCTGCACACCGCTAGATAAGCAGACACACACACACACTATCTCTCATTCACACACCCTCTCTAATACACACACACATCCCCTTGTGTGCAATTACCTCTTCCTTACTATTTACCTCACATTGCACGCTAGCTCTTTGTGAAGGGTTGCAGGTAAACAAAACACACACACACACACACACACCAGCAGCTGGATCATCACAACGCTACAAATCCCTCAGCTGTTAGATAGCAAAGTGCTGGCTTTGAGATAAACTGGTCAAGGGTGCCTCCCTTTCTCCTTACATGCCATCCATCATGCCACCCATTTCAACCCTGACTTCCCTCAGTGTATACCAGCGGATCTCCCTTATCACCTCAAATGAGCGTGGCGTTATACACTGTGTGCTGGAGTGTGACCGCATCACACGCTGCCCCCTGAGCCCGGCGGCAGATGGGTTCAGCTTGTGTTTGGGGGAAAGAAAGCATAAGAAGGAACCCAATGATCCTCTGGTAATTGTTGGCGCTGGAGCTCGCGTCGTAAAACGGCGTCCCGGCGGGTTCGTCCTCCTCCAAGTCCTCTCATGCAGCCAGCTGAGTGATTAGCTCTCTGACGCAGATGGAGGCGCGAAGAAGAGCGTCCTACTGGGAAGACGACGAAGCAGCTTCCAGTGAACAATACTACCGGAGGTATTTAGCTTGGCACTGTGCTGAATGTACCGACTGACTTCATGTTCATCTGCCCTCCGCAAATTTAGCTCCATCTAGTGGTCGTGGTCAGAAGTGGAACTGAAGGTAATTTATAGTATTTCACAGTTCAAGGTGCCTCCAAACAGAAGATGCTTAACGTGTCTGGAGGATAAAGATGATGTGTTGAATACTTGCAGGAAATTGTCTCCAGAAATTAAATTGGACAGAGTTAAAAAGGCTGATGTGGAGTCAGTTTTGTCATTTCCAGCTGTGTGACTATTGTCTTCACAAGCTGATCCCAGGACTAAAATACTGAGATGCAAAAACACAGTAAACTGTTTGTGCAAAGACAGAAAAACAGGAGATGAGGAATCAACTTATCGATATGAGCGTGTTCCTTTAAGACCTCCTCCAGGGGACGGAGCTGCTCTTTGCTGCAGTGACCATGGTAATAACCCACCGGCCAGAATACGAGGCTTTTCCAGGAAAAGAAAACGAGGAAAAAGACCTACAATGAAGTAAAAAAAAAAAACCCAGCTGACCAAGATGGAGTTGCCTGGGGAAAGAGAGAAATGGAGGGAGGGTGAGCATGTGAGAGATACATTTATATTGTGTGATTAAAGGAGAAGAAGAGGATGGTGATGGTGACAGGCAGAGTGATGTACTGGGAGTCGAACGCCGGCTCTATACTCTCTAATTGACCCCGGTTAGGATCCTCACACCCTTCCCCGGCTCACAAAGAGCGTCTAATTGCTGGAGCTGATTGGGTCCTGATAGAATTACTGCTGTCAGTGAAGGTCATTAGGCTCAGATTCATCTTCCATCTCCAGGACGGGCAAAGCCGCTGCTCTTATTCCACCAATCTAACTAGCTCTCTGCCAGCTAGCCTTTTGTCAGAGGGAATCCGAGCTAAAACAAGCTGGGTGTTGTCTGCCTGTGATCTCGCTACTTAGATCAATATTTGTGAGAATGAACAACTTTCTCCCTAAAGGTAGAATCCAGTCTGGGAGGTCAGCCAGCGCTTCCTGGAAACCAACCTTAGATAGCGTTGTGACATCCAGGAGGGTTGCAGAGATCCACCGTCTCATGAAGTTTCTGAACGTTACCAGACTGTTTGCATGCACAACAGTTCCACTGACAGCCTCCTCCGGTTACTTTTGTTCAGAAAGTATTTGAGTGTTTACTGCTTATTTCCTAGTAATGCTAACAGTAAATGTTCCCAGCATCCCTTGAGGCTGACGCAGACCCAGACGATAGACGACTTCACAGATTAGACTCGCTAGTCTTAGAAGGATCCTGATGATAAAGTGCTGCAAGAGCCGAGGAGATGGAGTAGAGGTATATGTGTGCTGGGGGGTGTGAACTGTTTCTGGACGATTGAAGACAGGGATTGGCTGTCCTGACCTGCCAATCAGCAGGACTGTTCTGAACACCTATACAGCACCACGTGTGTCTTTGACCACCGGTATCAGATCAGAGACCTTTGTGAAGACAACAGGTAATACCGCATGGCCGTCCCCGCTGTCACCAGGAAACCTTTTAACCTGCTAATCCCTCCCACCTCCAGCCAAGGTCAGATCCGGTGTGTTTGGGTTACCGGCCTCAGATGCAGTCAATTTGTGGTGTGGTGGAAAAAAAGCGTCCGAGAAGGAGAAATACAATGTATGATGGATTTAGTTCTTAGTGGGGAGAAGCGGAACATCAATGATGTCCGCTGTCTTTGCCGTGTCTGGTCGGCAGCGATTTTCAGGATTTACTGTGTGAAAATCGCACTTGGGTTCTGCCTGGTCTGAGCGCTGCTGTCAGCCGGCGCACTAGATGTGATTCTCATATTGTTTTAGTGGCCAGTAGGGAGCCGAAAGCAGACAACACAACTACCAGCAGCACCCAGCCACTTCATAATGAAGCTGTCAGGAATAAGCAGAACGTAAGGCTTGCCATCAGCTGTTCGCCGGGCGTAAGTACACTACGGCGCCACGCTTCATTTCTCCACAGTAAGCGGCTCATCTGGGGCTGCAGCTAAATGTTTGCCTTCAGTTTCCCCAAAATGCATTGCAATGGGGGGTTTCCTGCGTCCCTCTCCCATGGTGCACCTCACTTAGAGGACATGAATACTTGATGCACAAAAGAACAACAATTGTTACTTAAGTCCTCATATAATATTGAGCAGACGAGCTCAGCGGGTCTGCACCGGGCCTTGTACCGAAACCATGGAGGAGTGCCGTGCAGCTAACTACCGAGGGGCAACGGCACGAAGAAATTTAACAAACAAGAGAAATGTTTTCCAGGCCAAATAAAAATAAATATATAAATACAATAGCTCAAATTGCTCCCAGTTTCTCCGAATTTAATTGGAGCCTCTGAGAAATCGGAGGAAATTAAACTGAAGTCAATAAGTTTGTGTTGAACCAACAGATTGCATAATTCTCTTCCAGTCTTCCCGCTCCACATTAAGAATGGCCACAACATCTTCCTCCTTCCTCCCAAGACTGTTAAATCCTCGGCGCAGCTGCTTTTATTTATTCTGTACCTAACATGTCCTCCCCCAAAAGTTTACCCTTGATCAACAAGCATATTAGGTTATGCTAATATTAGTAGTCATCAGAAATCTGCTCACGGCGTTTGGTTTCTCACTGTTCACTGACTCATTTGTTTTGATTACTCCATGTTCCCTCTCATTTCCTACCGCTGAAGCCCTACAGTAGCTCGGTGAGGCCGGCCCGGTGTGGGCGCAGCGGCAGAGGTTAGGGGCTAAATTCTGCACATCTATATCATTTGAGTTAGCTTTCAGCTAATGTGCACTCCCACTTCCAGCTCTTAAACATGACAGAGGTGCACTAATGGACACCTGGAGGGCTTTAATGTACTGCAGAGTGTGAGCAAGCCGCCATCAGGCTCTCACAGCCGGCCGGGCCGGGCCGTCGCTGCTCTAATATTCTCAGCGACAAACGTGTTTCATGTAGAGTGCAAATACAGAAAACAGAAACAAATGCACCACCTCTCTCTCTTAGTGTAACCTACACACACACACACACACACACACACACACACAGATAAAATTTGTGATTAGAAATGAATGTGGTTGAAACTTAACATATTTTACATTTAATATATTACCTTTATTACCTAATATATTACAAGGTACAGAAGTATACCGAGACACCCTGGTTTAAAAACACCATACCAATCAACCAATCTCTATTTCTGATATTTCTCCATTTCTAATCTCAGCCACTCAGGTGTTTCAATGCCTCTTCCAACTGTTTCAATATGTTTGATCTCTCTGTGTCTTCGCAGTAAACAGGACAGAAATGGGATCCTGTGGTGGTAAACACCAGCCCTTTCTTTGAAAGTCAAATGTGTTCAGACAAACAGGACAGCCATTAAGAAGAAACAATTTAGGACGGAGGAGTGTGCAGCTTACTGACATCACATTACATGATTTATGGGTATCAAGTCTTCAAAATTCAAACGGTTACCTCTCGCTATCACGTAGGACCGCCAGTGTGCCTAGTGCAGCTTTAAGCATCTGCCTGAAATAATAGCTGCATACTGTATTTCCAACCCCATAGGTGGTAATAATACTTTTTTAATTTAATGTTCAAATGACCTTACAAGTACATTTACATTTTGGGTTCTTTGAGGAGCCCATGTACTATAATCCAAGTCATTTGGAGTGTGATGTGATGTGATGTGATGTGAAAACTCTCTAAGTATGAATGTGCAAGCAACCGTGTCCAACTTACAGAATTAAAATAATTAGACTTGAAACCATCACTCATCTGTCAACTTAAAATGGACTTTCAGTGTTCATTGCCTGAGGGGTTGTGCGCAGTTACAATCTACTGTTCTTTCCTTTTACTTGTAATCTTTCAAAAATAGGGCATGCCATACCTTACTCTACTTTTTGTATCTCTGCAATGTTCCTTTCTGTTCAATACCGGCTTATCGATAGGTATGTGTGTCCTTTACCCGGTCTACATATATGTCAGTGATGCCCAGTTCTAATCTGTATCCATCAATCACCCTATTTCTGTGGCACAAACATCCACAGTTTCTGTGTTTGCTATAAATGGGAAGGGGAGAGCGATAGATTTCTCGGCAAGTAAACAGCAATCCTATTTGAAAGTCAAATGTGAGCCTGTGTGCCGATGAATAGGTGCTACTCTATTCCTGACCTCTGCTTGTGTATCTATCTGGCTGTGCAGCAGTCCATAGAGACAGATGTAAATTGATGAATACACTTTGAATCGAAGTTTGACCATGCTTTGCATCTGTAAAGGCATTTTTATCCAGCTGAGAAAAACATTCATACTTATCCACACAATGACGTACTATCGTTGAAGCTAACATCAAAAGACTAGTGTTAAAACGTCTGCCAGTTTCAGTCCTAGTTTTGCACTGCAGTTGAAGCTAAACCCATGTGGCAGAGGTTCTGCTGGTAACTCACCATCTCCCTCTACAGCTACAGTGGTTATTGTATGGCAAGCTTTTTAAAAGCACATAGTGACTGAACACTGCATGTACAGTATATTTGATGGTATGTACAGTATAGTCTACTGTCCCCTGCACTGTATGTGAGATCCTGCTGTCCTTTACTATGCAAGTAGATGCATCTTTGTATCAGTGACACCAAGACAAGTAGTATGCTTATGAAGTGATTTTAATTTGGTTCAAATTGTAACTACACATTTACCCTGCCTATAAAAAGCAACAGCTGAGGTGCTTTAAATTAAACTTGAACTTAATAAGATTTCAGGCTACACCACATGGCAAGTATATCAACAAAGTGTATCATCCAAAAAGGCTGTTTGATGTGCAAAGCCAACTTCGATATCGATGTAATGTAGAATCTGTGTTGAACTCCCTGAACTACACATTTAAGGACACGGCAGAATGCGATTAAAGACTGAATTTATGCACAATGTCATGCTTTTTACATACACCGAGTCACATCCTTCTATTCTGAATTAGGCCGTTGCAGCTTAAGGAGGACATACTATGATCATATAGATCATAGGATGATTAAAATAGGTGCTCAAATTAGACAAAGTAGATTCCAAGGTTATTGGCTCTTATGTTGCTGTAGCCATCCCAAATCCCTGCTATGCAAGGTGAGCTAAATAAAATGACATAGGTTAGTAAATCAGGAGCCTAAAAAGAGAGGAGAGTTAAGTAAAGACAAGACGTGGTGTCTGAAACAGATCACAGATGTGTTCGCAGATCTCAAGGGGAAAAAAGACAACTTGAATACAACTGGGAACTTTCAAATCCCAGGGTTGTGCTAAATCCTCTTAGCAAGCCAATAGAGCAAGTCTAAAATATGCATTCAGCAAAGACAGATGAACTGTCATCTATCATTACACTGTTGTCAGAGGTAAATGACATCTGCTTGTCATTCTGTATACACCAGACTATGCATTGACACCTATTTGCATGATGGCTGCAGCTACAGGTGGATTGATTTGAATACTGAACATAGCCAACTGACAGTTTACCTCATGCTCAAACCACATGCTATAAGGCCAGATAATAAAGTCCCTGAAGCACTAGTAACTTATCAAGAGTTGCATCCCTATTGGCTAGAAGAGACCTGTGTAGAGCAATACACTGGAGATAGGTGATGTGATCTACCAAGAAACTTCTCAACAGCAGTATACAAGATGCACTAAATACAATATTGTCAGGCCAAGATATATTGAACAATGGCACATTCACAGTATTATCATTGCGTTATCATGTAGAGTTTTTGCATTGCTTCCTGCTTCTCAATACACCAGGTTATTGATGGACAACTATTTTCATGTAGACTCTAGCTAGAGGTGGCATGACCCAAAGATCATGGCTCTGTTACCAGTTCATGAAAATACACATACTACCACATACTAAAAGCACACAAACTGTAAAAAGGCCAAATATTGTCTCTTAAGTAACAATAACTAGCACAAGCAAATTGACAGATAACAGGCTACTGGCTGATGCGCCATTTTATTTCACAATCAATCAGGCAACCATGTAAATCAACATATACTGTATGTATCAATCTGGTCTTCAGTTTTCAGCTCAGCGCTTCAGGTCGCCACACCTGCTGGCAATCTAGTTCCCACTCACTGGAAAGAAAACCACACGGTTAAATCAATTCCAGGCTGCAGTTGTCCAATCAGCCTTAATTGGCTGCAGCCGATGTTGGCTGCAGGAAGAACCAGACTGCCAGCCTGATTTTCTCCCGCATCCAGCCAATGTCAACGCCTCAATGCCTCAATAATCTTTTGAACTACATTTGGCTAGTAGTGCCCTGTGAAGAGCAGTACAGAGTAAAGCTATTACTGTTTCACCAGGCTGCTATAACTCCCAGTAGGAATCATATGAGTTTTATGATTTGATACATTGATATTTGTGTTTGTGCCATGGAGTAGTTTTCTGTGAAAGCGTGCTCATGCAAGGCGGGAGGCAGAGGGAAACCCCTGCCAGGCTACAAAACAAAAACAAACTTTTTGGCATTATTTTCTACACTGTTCAGTGGTTGGTCAATACCAGACACTTTCAGTATTTTATCAGCCAAAGTGATTTTTATAGTAGAAAATAATTATTGGTTATAATTATTGGTTATCAGCTGATAACCTGAAACCTTACTAGCCATAGTCTTAATTTTCCAGCATTTGGCTGATGAAAATTCCCACCTTTACCCCACATTATAAGTTTTCATATTGTGAAGGTAAAAATGTAGTCCTCAAATTATCCTTGAATAATTTATAGCCAAAACTACTGACCTTATAGCCTTCACTGGTCACTGCAATCAAAGTCAGCTGAAAATCAGAGGAGAAAGTGGTGGTGGTCAATTTTAGATTTTTTGGTTTCTAGATTGGTCTGCTGTGGGTTTGTGAAATCACTTCTGGTTGCACTATAAATTATTGTGAAGATGTGGTTGCTCTGAGAAAAAATTGTATATATAAGTGGTGTGAGAGAGATTGCTTACTTTGCTGCAACCAGAGAGCTAGCCAGCACAGCTAGGCCAAAAATAGATTCATTCAACAAAAACACATTCTACCACATTCCTCATGCATTTCTTTTGAAGAGTAGGAAGGAGAGCCGAAGAGGTAAGCTAATGTGAAGTTGAAATTATGCGGTTAGAATAGTGGCACACACTGAACAATGCAATGTAGAGGCCAGTAGATGCTGCTGATCTTATCAGTGTTGGTCTCATTTGTTTGTTTACAGTAATAATACCAATATCTCACAATTAATGGGCTAATGATTTATTAGCCCCCCGATCCTTCCTGTCTTTTTCCATTGTCTACTATCAAATAAACACAAAAAATGCCCAGAAAATAGAAAATGCCCCTTCAGTTTGGTGTCTATTATTTAACAAGCATCTGTGGCCCTTTTATCAGAGGGTGGATATCTCATTTTGGAATAGGACTCTGACTATTTTCATGATTTCTGCCTAGGCGATTCTTGCCGATCTCTATATGTCAGAATCTCTATATCAATATCTATGAACAATCTGTCTTATTTTCTTTCCTTTTCACTCAAAAACAGCTCAGCAAATCGCATGATGCGGTGTCAGCATACTTTTGTTTGTCAAAGAACATGCTTGTCTGATTAGTGAATCAAGCCACTGTACCCCTAGCTTGAACCAACATGCAAACCATTACCTGGGATTATCCTTGTGTATAGAGGCACAGGGAGTATGGAAATGCAAACAAATGACAACCTTATAATGATACTGTTAAAGGTCTTTGCTGAATGTATTTTTAACCTGGATGTAATGGGCTCCATGCAGGGTGCAGTAGAATTGAGTGTTATGTCATTGAGTATATTTTCAGTCAGGGTCAACCAAATGCCTTGTTGATGAGAAAGGTCAGAGGAGAATGGAAAGACCGGTGTACAAGAAGGGCATCTCAGAACAGTTGAATGTGCTACAGCACTATGCGCTCTGGGGTCAAGACAGACAGAGACAGGATACAGTGAGCAGAGTTTACTGGCTGGCATGCCATTTTTATGTGTAAACACAATAACTCAAACTCATCTACAGCTTTTCAGCTTAGTCTCTCCGGCCAACACCTCAACCCCCATCTGCCAAACACTTGTATTAGCTAATAACAAGACAACAAGGCTACATTTGTTTAAGTTCGCACCGATCATATAGGTTGCCCCTCTACTACCCTCTACCTTCAGAAGAAAAGGAAATAGTCTCTCAAAAGCATATCTTACAAACTTTGTCACATCCATGTCGTCTTATTTGGGGCTTCTTTTTTTTTTGCCGTGACAGCAGTTAATTTCAAGCTAGGTTTGACACCATAAAGTTGTATTTTAAAAATTGAAAAATGTACTTACATACAGCATGCATGGCAGAATGATGGGTGAAATGTGAACTGGCAGTAATAAAATGGCTATAACTCTAAAAGACTGGCATATCACACAGCACAGTCCCTAGATCTTAACCCAATAGAGCACCTTTGGGATGACGTTGAACAGAATGCCTGTATGAATGAGCTGCCTCAAAACCCACAGGACCTGAGTGATACTATTAAGTCAACATGGACCAAGATCCCTGTGGAACATTGCCCTTGTTATATCCATGCCTTGAAGAAGTCCATCCTGGTACTCACTAAGGGAACCTAATGAAGTGGCCACTGACATTCTTGCCAAGTGTAAGACATATGTGTGACCCTTAACAGATGGAAAAGAAAGACAAAATGAGTATGAATAGTCTTGGTTACAAGCCCTAATTTATGTTAGGGACCACTATTAAGGGATAAGGGACCTCCCTTGAGAAAGAAGTACATGGGGTCCCATATACATGTGATTGTAAAGATTACATACATTTTTTACTAGTATTTCAATATTGGAAAGATTAATAAAGCGTCACACACTCTGAGTTGAAAGAGTTGAATCATTTGAACCCTGCTCTGAACTACAGATGAGCACATTTGTTTTCTTAACTCTTGTGCTCTGAGTTTATTGGTTTTATTCGGCCTCCCTCTTGGTTAGTAACCGTCAAGTTTGCCTTCACGACCCAATGGTCCATTCATCGCTGTAACAACAACAGTTGTTAAGAGGTAGAAGGCCCCTCACTCACTAAGACACAAACAAACACACACACACACACACACACACCATTACCAGAGGCCTGAGATGCCCATTGAGTGAACCACCAACTGGCCATTTACCCAGACACAGAGTGTTATCAAAGCATTAGAGCTGTCCAATGGGGCGTGACGATACTGAGATGTGAATGATGATGAGGTCACCCCTCTCATTTGGGAGTCACTGAAGACATCAGGAGTCAGACAGCATCAGCCAAACAATATGTGTTTATGTGATAGTGTGTATGTGAGAAAGAGAGCAAGAGATGGAGTGTGTATGTACGATCTAACAAGAGAGCGTGTGTGTATGTGTAGGAGATATTAAGCATATGTGTGATGCTGATGCAGTTATAATGAACTCAAAATAAACAAAACAAAACAAAAAAAAACTTAATTAAACTCAATGGGAGTTTAAACTATTTCTGGTTGTTATTGATTCCCCAACAAGACAATGTCAGAGAGTTCATACTGTAGGCATGTCTCCAAGGTTTTTTGGCTTAGAGGACAGACTTTAAAACTATTTCTAAAGGGCTCATACCTTGTCACACAGCACTGAAGGCAAACAGCACTGAAAACTTACACACCACTATATTCAATCAATCAATCAATCAATCTATCTTTATTTATACGGCACATTTCATACATAACAATGCAATGTGTTTCACAGAGTAAAATAATTGCAATTTAAAATAGAAATAAAAAGAAACAGAAGAAAACAAACAAATAGTACAACTATTTAGGGTGATACAGAAAACAAGAAGAAAAAAGATCAAAGTCCAATAAAAGTACAATGCAGACATTTTGATAACTACATTTTAAAACATGCAAGACAGATTCACATATCATTCTCTAGAAATACACATTACACCTACACACACACATCCAGCCAAAATTCATGCAGCGTGGCATAGAGTCGTTGCAGCTGTAGACAGGGTGTGAGTCTTACACAGTGCAGTGCACCAGTTTACCATGGATAGTTGTACTGATAACATGGATGAAATAAATTGTTAGGACTATGGATGATGGAAATAATGCCTTTTATGTGTAATGTCAGAAAGTGACGAGGGCGAGGGCCTCCTGCCACGCCATACCTGACCACTCAATTCCTAAATTGAGTGTTATTTCCCTTTAAAGGGGAGGGGGGGTACTAATCACCAGAACTGATAATTACAATTGTAAAACATTGAGAGAAAATCAACCCATTTCCCTATTTTGTGATGTCACATTGTATTGTCAGTGTCCTTCTATTTTTGTTTTTGGTGTGTGTTGTCTGTGTAGTGTGAAAACCTGAAATCAGTAATGGAGAAAATGAACCAGTTTGCCTCAATTCCTAAAAAGATGACTTTTTGGAGGTACCTGCAGCGTGCTGACAATGCACTGTGTGTCCCTTGTGTTTTTCCTGTCCAGCCATGGTGCCCTTAGTTAATCATTATTCCTTTGCCATCCGTTTTTTTTAATATTATGTACACATGTACAAAAGCTCTGACCTGACATCATTCAGACACACTTTGAAGACATGATTTAATAAACACCTGTAACTGTTCGATGCTGAAGCAAACTTGTCAAACTGAACAGCACTCTGAGCAGGTAAGAGACACTTGAAGAATAGAAGAATAGAACAAAGAGTTGTGAGTGTGTGTGCTGCTGTAATCTATTTGCAGCTGTTAAACTACATTGAATTACATTACCAAATGTTAAAAAGACACACATAGAATGTGTGTGTATGTTGCTGCTATATTTTGTTTTAGCAATTCTGCCTAAATACTGCAACTTAAGAAATAAATGAATGATTCTTCTTTTCTCAAACAGACAAAACACATTACTGCTGTCAAGTGGAAACAACATAACTAATTTCAGTGGTTTTGTTTCTCTTAAAGCTGAAAAGTGACATGGTCATTTATGTGTTGACTGATTTTTATTTTATTTTACTAGGATTCCAATCGCCAACAGTTACCTTTAATGGTGATCTCTGTTTTCATGAAATCATTTCACCTGATCAACTTTTGACCTTAACATTACTGTGAAGATGACCCCTGTGTTGTTAGTGCTATGTTCAGGTAAGGGCCCTTTTATTGGCCATCAGCTTCCTCTTAAAGCCTTTTAGGCTTCCTATAATGTTAATGTTGGTGCTTTAACGACAATACAGTGGATTAGAACGTCGTCATGCAGGGGCAGCCTGGTGTCATACCCACATATACACATAACACACACATACATATACACCTGCAGAATCCTATATAAGACTAACTCTATATATGCGCAGCTAGCACGCACTCTATAAATGCGTGCTAGCTGCAGGCTGCTCCTGCACTCTTTGGTAAAAGTACCTATATTATGTTATATGTTCATGTGTCAGGGGGAGTTAAACAGCTAATATCTTCTTAATTACAATGTGTAAAATATTACAATGAAGTACTTTTTTTCCATTCCCGAGTTGCAAAGTAATTGGACAATAATTTGTTTTTTCAACCTTCCCCATTCATTCACAGCAATTTTTCACTCGACATTAACATCAAGTCACCTGCGACAGTTCTTACCTGTAAAGAGAAGGGCGGGCAGGGATAAAGCATTGCTCGAATGTGAAAAGAATACGTCTACGCTCGTAACAGTGTATGATAAAGATGACGCCAATTTCATACATAACTATATGCAAAGTACAGTCTGGCTTGGTCTTCACCGCAGTCAGGACAATCCTACCAAATGGTCAAATGGTGTTCCTTTCACATTCAATGCCTCAGTTGCAACTCTGAGAAATGGAGATCAATTATGTGAAGCTGTTGACAACAGTACATGGAGAGCTTTCAACTGTTCAGACACAAAACCTTTCATGTGCTACAATGACGGTAAGTGTGGGCGTATTTACAATATTGACTTTATTCTCCTGATGTGGTAATGTTTTTAGTTGGAAAATAAAAATGGCACTAATATAACAAAACTATTGTGATGTTTTGGGTTTTTTTTGCAGCTAATGCTTACTTTCTGATTGAAAAGGAGATGAATTGGTGTCAGGCACGGGGGTACTGCAGGAGACACCACACTAACCTGGTCAGCATCAGCAATGAAACACAGAATCAGGAAGTGATTAAAATGGGAAAGAACAGAACCTTTTGGATTGGACTGCTGCATGATGAATGGAAGTGGGAGGGTGAAGCTTGCTCTACATTCAGAGAGTGGTCAACTCCATTGCCTGGAGCACCGGAGAAGCAGAATTGCACACGTCAAATGAATGTAGGCGGAACAGAGTGGAAGAAAATCTCAAAAGTGGATTGTGCCAGTACAGCACGTGTTCTTTGCTCCAAAGGTTAGCAATAAGTAATGAATGACAGAATCAACACAGTTGAAATTAAGACAGTAACAAAACTGACTGTTTTAAGATTAGACCCAGACCAATGGTGTTCAACCACAAAACCAAGACAGGAACAAGTCTTGGAGAAAAGACAAGTGTCCACATCTTTCCAAATAACAATACTAGAAATTACTACAGTGCCATACATCGTATGTTATTCTAAATGTATCCTGAAAAGTGTGGTCTTTCTTGGTAACGTAGTAACAAAATGCAGAGTGCTGAAAGTTAAAAGTTTGATGCTTGTTCATTTTCAACTTCATCATCAAGCATTTCATTTGAGCTCATGAAATCTGACACTAGTATCAATGTCAAGACCAAGAGAAGTTTTTGGCCTTGAAAAACATTATGCACAAAGTTGTGATTGAAATTGTAAGTTTGAACAACTAATATCCCTGCTGTTAAATTGTACCTCTTTTATTTTATTGGCTCTTTTCAGAAAATCAGACAATGAAAATCAAAGTGATTGAGAAATATTTAACCTGGGAAAAGGCATTTGACTACTGCAAGGCCAACCACACGAGGCTTCTGTGGATCGATAGCGCCGATGACCAGAGGGCAGTCGAGCAATGGCTATATTACAACAACGTATCTGGGCCACTGTGGCTTGGTCTGAGGCAGAGTCGTATCTTTGGCTTCTGGATCTGGTCCAGCGACAAGGTAGTGGGGTACAGCTACTGGAAGGACGACACAGAGCCTGAGCTGCCTCTGTCCCACCACTGTGGTGCCATCGACGCCAACGACATATACCGGTGGAGTGATAAGGACTGTCGCCTGCAGCTACGTTTTCTTTGTGAGGAGCATATCTAACATATGTTTATTGTGTGTATATATATATGCACATGAACAAAGTTTTGTCTTTCCCTTGAAATCGCTTGCTACAAAAGAATTGCAATTTTTTCATGTTTTTCACGATGTGATTCATACTTTGTTCACATTTTCCATCTCAATGATTTGCCTTTCTTGTAATTGCTAGAACTGTATTATATACCTAATATATAATTACATAACTCATTTTCTTTCTGTCTTTGTCTTTAATTCTATATTTATATAAAGAGTTTTGTATTAAAAAAAGGTGAATCAAATTAATCAGTTCTAAATCGATTCACTGCTTTTGGAGAGTTTGTTATAATACCTGGTCTTCCCTTCACTAACTGAGTAATGAACTTTGAATAATGATATATTTTTACTCAGAGAGAGAAAAAGGAGAGATACATCACACTGTGGAAACAAACCCCTCATTTATTTTAGACATTTTTGTGAAATCGTGCTGGTTTGTCAGTGTGACAATGTGACACCAATCTTTCCAGGTTAATCAAGGTAAATCGTTTTGTATAAAATTGCACATGACCCCAATTTAAACTGTCATAATATGTAACATTTGATAGCACATATGCTTTAGTTTATGTACCATTTATCTGTTTACCATTTTCAACTGTAACTTAACTCCAACTAATAAAAAATCATAAAGAGGTTAAAAATTAAATAAATCATGGCATTTTTTTTATTCAGCCTTGTTCATTTGCTTAGTTCATCTGTTGGTTGTTTGGTTCCATAGTCCATATTGCATCCACTCTGATGTCCTAGGGTCTAGTTTACCCTTTCAAGTTGTTGACAAACTCCCATACATTTATTGTACTTGGCAAGTAAGTGTCAAGATTGTCAATATCACACGGTCACATCCATATTCAATGTCTTGAAAATCAAACCTTCAACTAGACTGCAAAGAAAAATGTTTCAGGAATTTGTACCAGAGTGAGTAATTACATCACATATGAATTATTGAAGTGCATTGAAAATCAGTGTGAGTGTGTCGTTGCCCTGAGGAAGGGAAGGAGGCGTAATTGTTGGGTAGTGGTAGAGGGGAGGAGAAGAGAGAATGAGAGCAAAGAGGAGCAAGAAAAAAAGAGATGAGTGAGGAGGAGGAGGGACAGAAGAAAGGAGGTCCATGTGAAGACGAGCAGCCAAAAGACAATCTTCTATTCCAACCTCCTGGTAAATGGGTTGAAGAAACAATGAAGGAAGGAAAGAAAGAGAAAAAAGAGAGATAAAGGCACAGTAGAAAGAAAAGGTTGAGGAGGAGGAGATTTGAATGCATCAGTGATATATTTCAGCAGTATTCACTCACTTTCACTCTCTCTCTCTAACACACACACACACACACACACACAATCTCAGTGTCAGGGGGGTAGGAGGAGTAGGCAGGTCCCCTGGGAAGCATGACCAACGCACGCACACACACACACAAACACACACACATTTGCAGACAAGGACGAGGACACGCATACAACATACACCAATCCACCTCTTATCCCCTGAGAAATCAGCTGTAAAAAACAATCACAATAAAACAGACCACAGGGGACACATCAGCACGCTAATGTCCCCGTGTGTCTCTAACCACAATGTGCTTCTTCCCACTCCCCTAATGGAAGAAGTTTTTGTGTGTATGAGGGAGAGAGAGAGAAAGAAATGAAAGAAATCTGTAGCCAAAGTTAAACAGCAATAGGATTGTGATTCTGATGTGTTGTAGAAAGAAAGGGGGAGACAGTGAGCAACACAAAGTGAGAGAAAGAAACAGGGGAAGACCTGGAGGGAGAAAGAGAAAGAAGCGCAGATGGAGGGAGAGAGAGCGAGACGAGCAGCGGGGCCTTTCAAACTATTAATGTCGTGGCGTGAGCCGGCGGCGTCTGGCGACACGAGATGAGTATTTAGCATAGAGCCCCACACGCGTGCGGTGCAGCCCTTATTATGACCTGTAATGGCTAACACACACACACACACACACACACCGAGGTGGAGTGTCTGTGGGGTGTCAACAGACTGTTCTTGCTACGCAACAGAGTGAACATTTGTGACATAGTACATTTCACTGCCTCGTAGTTCTGTCAAATTCAAATGTGTTCACAGGAACTGCAAGTTGAGTCTTTTCAGAGCGATCTCCCCGGAGGAGACCCAGAAAAAGTTCAACAGCTCCAGCTTCAGAGATTCTGTCTCGCTCACTCCCATCTCTCCAGCCTTGACGTTTGGAAGTCCATATTCCGTGACCTTGGGTACCTCTGGCTTTCCTCGGCATTTGGCTAAATCCATCACCGTGTGCCCCCAGAGTCTCTTGAAACCAGTGTAAGGCAAGAATGAGTTTGAAGTGTTAGTTAGATGTGAAACAATGCCAGTATCTACCAGATTTGGAGTTTCTTCATCAGCACTCAATACTGAATACTACAGATTCTAAGAATCAGATTAAGGTGACTTTAATTGAAGTGTACATTCAGAGTGACCTCATATCCCAGGTTTACATGGGTTTATTTGATAGTTGAGTTTATCCAGAGGAGGATATGATGAAATCAGATCCAGCCTGCAGTCACATCCATATCAGATGAAACATATTGTCAGACTTTTCTGGTGGTCTTTGATATTAGCGTTAATACTCTAACTTTGATACAAGCGGTGTTATATATAGTACTGTTTTTTTAGCCACTGCATCCAGGTCAACTTCCTCCGCGGTGAAAGCTGAATGAAATCGGGCTCCAATGTTTACATGGACAAATACATAGAAAGATGGTGAAACATAGAGAATTTTTGTCTTAAGCAGGTTATAGCAGCGTACACTGAAAATCAGACTTACATAGCAGTTGCTATAGTATCAGTATTGCCGTAACTGATCAGATTATTAGTGTGCATGTAAATATACCTACTGTCTCTGGATTGTAAAACATATTTTAAATGTTTTTAGCAATCAGACAGGCTTATTGAAATCCCTGTGAAGGTTGAGTCCCAGGATGCAAGGTTGAAAGAAAAAAAAAAAAAAATGAAGAAAACAAGGAAATGTCTGGTCCAAAACAAAAAAAGAACTCAGAGGGGGCTTCAATCCGATTTTGCCAGATTGCAAAACATATTTTCATTTCTTCCTAAATATATGGAGCACAACAAATGACAGAATCTAATCATACTACACAGACATGAAAACACACATATTCCAGCTGGGTGAAATGCTGGGTGTGCAGTTCAGTGTAAAGATAACTCACACAGAATACACACACGCGTGCAAGCTGACAGTGACGGTGAATGGATTCAAGGTGTTCATTTTGAGTCGGTCGCCACTGGCTAGCCCCTCCCCCTCCCGTTGGCACCGAAGCTCCGTCACAATTAATATTCCAGTCCAGACCGTAACAGCCTTTCATGAGGTTTCTGCCGCTAACGGCTGATTTCACAATATCTGGCTTCATAATATGGCTTCAGACATGTTCAGGGTAGAGACAGCTAATTTACGTTAGAAATTAGCCATCAGAGCTGCCTAAGGGTCACAGAGGGAGAGTATGTGATACACTGTGTGTGTGTGTGTGTGAGGGAAGCCATCCTCCAGTCTCTCACTAAACCTTTGACCAGTGTAAAGTTCATACTAGCCCCAGCTCGGCAACATCCTCTTTAACTTATGAGCATATGTGCGCGCATGGGTGTGTGTGTGTGTGTGTGCGCGCATTTGCGTTGCCGCCTGTGTGCATTGTAAACCACTGAAAAGTTTACACTTAACACTCACACTTTACCTTATCTTATCTCACTTATCCCTCCTCTCTGTCTCTCTCCCCTTTTTCCACTCTCTTCATTACAGATTCAGAAAGCAACCACACTTCTCTAGCAATTCTCTTTGACAGAGCTATAAAAACCCAACCCCACCCTCCTGACAACACCTATCCCATTTACAGACGTGTGTGTGTGCGTGTGTGTGTGTGTGTACTTCTACTTCTGTATACATACCCCTGTGAGTTTGTACTGATAAAATCCCCCTGTCAAGGTCACAGTGGACAGTACATTTACGACAGATGATAGTAGACTGTGACACCTGATATATCTACCGTAATAACAGGTAGGTAGGCTGCTTGGTGTCGCTCTAATAGTCGTCCTATATCATTACCAGCCTGATTTTTATCAGCCACTATCTTGAGTGCTCCCAGAAAATCCAATTGTGTCAAATCTATTATGACAGCAGAAACTGTCTCTGTTATCATTCCCATTTTTATCGTTCCATTGTCTCTATGTTTTCAGAAGTGTTATACTGACAACATTCACCATAAGCCTATATCTGAAGCCTGGTGCAGCATTAGCTGCTATCTGGAGTGGTCTTTCCAAAACCCGCTGAGTCCTATACGTTGCGCTGGAACAGATTGGAATTATAATGGTGCCAGTATTTTTATGATGGGCTAGCTTTCTGCCGTCTACATCTGGACAGTGTTCCCTTTCATCACTGGCCTATCTATGGGTGTACCAGTAGCCACTTTCCACTATCGGAATAATAGAGGCTTACTAGGGTTAACCATAATGCAGCTTCAGTGAGCAGGAGTTCAAATCATCTAAACAAAATGGATGAAGAAGGAATTGTTGTTTATCTCCAGTGATCTTACAAAATCCCATAAATGTATTATGATGGAGAGGATTGCTAAATGGCTGCATTTATATAGCGCTTTTATCCAAAGCGCTTTACAATCACACACTCACGCACCGATGGCAGTGTATCCATCCATGCTTATGATTCCCATCAAGCTCAGGAAGCTTGTCCCTTTTAGGTAGGCTAGCTGTGGTATCATTGTACCCATCATTGCTGAAAAGAATGTCCTGAGTGGCAATTACACAGTGACCACAACATTTTGGTGTAAGATGCTTACATTGTTAAACATATATCACATATTAGGTTTGTCCATGGCATCAAGTCAGACAAAACATTTCACACAAAATGGAATATGATGTTATTTCATTTGGATCGTTCCTGAATAATCTTGAATTTTTGTAATCTAGAATTTTGTAAATTGCCTGGGATGCCTGCCTGACTTCCACTGACACAAAAGCTAATTGCTTTAATTTGCAAATCAAAGTTGCCACACTGAGAGCTCTTTAAAAGCGCCACAATATCCCTCAACTCCTAGTCCACATATTATGCAGGCTGTAGCTAACACTTCATTGCCAATTAGTGCTTCTCTGTCACTGTGTTGGCACATTGTTGTCAGCATTTCACTAGCCATGTTTGTCATCTTTAATTGCCTCCAATTGAACAATGATGGCCGCGTCTGTAAAATATCTAGCTATTGGGAAACAGGCAATTAGCTCTGATGACTTGACATGCACACACACACGCACAAGCGCCAAACACACTTTTGAATACACACACGCAGAAGCACATGTATGCATGTGTGATAACCCACAGACACACATGCACAAGTGCGTGTCTACATACATGTAGACACACGCACACAATAACACTTGATTGTCTTTAAACTCAATAGCATGCGACGTCAGCTCATTTTCTGCTCCTATGCATTTTGTGCTGTTACTTCACAACCCATTAGTCACTCATTACACTTATGAGGGCATTTAGAGTGCATTATCTCTAGTTTGTTATTAATTGATAAGTGTGATAAGTACTGACTGATTAGATATAATTAGATGGCATCTCTGCCCTAAGGCAAACCGATATGAAAACGGGTGCATAGTTAGTTTAGTTCAGTTCATACAATCTCCACGATAACATAGCATAAGAGACGATTATAAAGGGATTCTATATTAATCCTTGTGAGATCTTTTTGTCTCTCTAACAACTAGGCCAGCCTGCTGCCCACAAATAAACACCTTTTCTGGTGAAGGATTGGAAGACAGGGTTCTAAGGTTTTGGAGCTTTGGTCAAAATCTCAGGAACACAACAGACAATTCTGAATCAGGAACAACAGTCAGTGAAGAGTTGTGGAGGAGGTTTTGCTCAACCTAGGCCTCTATAAAGGTATCTTGTGACTCATACTGAGATGAGCACGTAAACAATTAGCAGAGAAAAAAACCTGTCTCTGGACGGCATTAGTGTTACCAGGGGAGGTTGGTAATTTGATGTTGCTCATGCACATTCAGTTATTTCAATCAATATTTGACCCATGGTAATTCAGGTCCCTGCCCGTGTGAAGACACAACGTCACCCACACTGAAACAAAACTGGCAAAACTCAAATGTTTCTATTTGTCTTGGCACCAAACTGTGCCTAAATGCACCATCTCCTCCTTTTATTGCTTATTTCATATTCTATTTGTCTGCTTATATTCTATTTTGTTTCCCCTGCTGAGTTATATTACTTTTGCTGCTGCGGTGACCTAGTTTTGCAGGAGTGTCATCGAATCTAATCTAAAGAGTGATGCCGTTCTACCCTGTCACTGGTTGCATGGCTCTTGTAAACCAGATGCCGGCTGTGCAAGTCGGTAATTGAATCACCAGATGTTGAAGCCCAATGAGATTAAAAGTACCCCAGGACATCGGTTAGCATTGACAAGAGTTAACTTCAATTACAGTCTGTAATTTGTGGATGTGGAATTTGTATTATGGAATTGATGTGGAATTGTTAGTGACATGACTCAGTCAAGGCCTGCGACTGATAAGATTTGTTAATTGTCATTCCTTCAGTATACATGTGTCTTTGGATGGGTGTCTGTGGGCTGATGCTTGTTTGTGTGTGTGTGTGTGTGTGTGTGTGTGTGAGAGAGAGAGAGAGAGACCAGGACATGGAGCAGGGTCAAACCAGCCTCATCTCTGAGCCTCTAGATTTGTGCTAAGCCACTAGTGGGCTTCACAATCCCACAGCTCACAACTACCATCCTCCACCGTCCTCCACCTCCCTTCCCCTTCAATTCACAATCCCATATTCTCACCTAGCTTTCTCATCTTTGCTCTCTTTCAATTGCACAGTTCACTACTGAGATCTTCTTTGTTCACACCTCTCCTGTTTCACCCCTTTATTCATGTCCATTCAATCTGTATTTCGTTCTCGTCCTGCAGTGTCCTGTACTCACAGGTTTCATTTCTTTTTCTATCTATTCCCAATCCCTTACTCACACCTCTTTTCCTCATTGCTCTCTCCCTCCCCCCCATACCTACAGTACTTCTCCTCTCCTTGTTGTCTCCATCCTTCTCTTTCCTCCTATCACTTCTTTAACACCTCTGACTCCTCTCTTGTTTTCTTTGTTTAATATTGCACCAATAATATCTCCTTTCATTTCCATTCTTTAGTGCCATTTACTATCCTATTCTCACACCTCCCCTCCCCTGCATTCTGATTCAATCCTATACTCACCTGCTCCCCTCTTTCTCATTTGTAATCATCTTTCTCTTTTTGGTCGTTTTGCAATCCTATGTTCACAGTTTGCCTTCTTTTTCCGTCTCTTTCTTTCTTTCTGCAGTGCAGGCAAGCATGCATCCAGTAGCTCTCTCTCCCTCACACACACACACACACACACACACACACACACACACACACACACACACACACACATGCAAATGAAAACTC
>CABFOQ010016480.1:1392-11756 GCA_900660455.1 Gephyroberyx darwinii | reverse complement strand
AACAATGCATGAAATATTAGCTATTAAGTATTGTTCATTCTTATAAGAATGAACAATACTTAATAGCTAATATTTCATGCATTGTTTATAAACATGGGGATGAAATTGATGTATCTAGCTATCAGTCTTGCTGTCCGATTGTCTTTTCTCCCTTCCATTTCTATCTCTTGCCTCATCCTTTCAATCCAAACAATCGGTTTGGTATCATGTTCGTGTGTTCAGTTGTCCCATTCCTTTGTGTAAGCTATAAAATAGTAATTTATTGTGTGCTACGGTGTTTACACTCAGCATCACTTTCAATTAAAATTTGGCCAGTTTCAGAGCTAAACCTCCCACTTTTGCACCCCTGAACATGATGCATTATATGATGAAGAGAGAGTTTACACGTATAGCACAAAATATCACACTTATATATTGGGCTATGAGGCCTACATGGAAAGAAAGCTCAACAACATCACCATGAAGTCAAATACACAATATAACTCCATTTGTTATCAAAAGTTGTTCTTAATAACTTGATTTCCACTCTTACGAAAAACAATTACAGTAATGCTATAAAACATTTTATAAGGAGACTATGTATCACAGCAAATCAGTAACTGTAGATAATATCCTATAGGAATATTGTAGTGATACCATAGGTGATAAACTTATAATTATATTATGTATCATAATGTGACTGATTAGTACCACAGATACTATGTATTCATGAATATTGTAGTGATTTCTCATTAGGACACATTGTTGATTGACTTGTTCCCATCGACAAGGGAAGGTTTCAGCATTCATGTGGACCTAAGAGTTCAGGTTACACTTCATTTAAAATGTAATTTAACTTCTTTCGTTGTGAAATAGGGTTGCCTGGTTTGATAAGCCACAGTTTTCCCCAACACTGTTTCTATTCCATAAAGTCTATAACGCCTTATTAACTTCACAGAAATCCCTGCAGGCTGTGGTGGTGATAGGACAAGTTTTATCTGCCCCATCTGTTTGTTTGAATTTACTGCCCTACACCAAGTGCTGATTTACGCAGTGAGTTAACGTGAGTTTTCAAGAAAAACACACACGTTTATTTTACTAATGAGAGGGCGCAATTACTTGGGCAGCATCCATTTGGATGATGGTCTTGTATTTTCTGATCCAGTTGCTGCACTGGCCCGCAGATGCTCAGGCGGATGCAATTAACACGGCTAAAAACAATTTTGGTGCACGTGCAAAAGAGAGTTTTAACCAACAATTTTAAATCATCTAACCTGCATTACGACTATTGTTGATGTTAATAAAACGGTTAAATATCCATTTTGATGTTTCCATTTTAGAGTGGATAGGTTTTTTACACTATCAATTGCTAAAACCTTTTCATGTCACTTAACCCCAAATAGACCCACATTAGGCCGCGGACCCTCGTGTTTTTGTCACAGGGACTCCCGTTTTTTGTTGTTGATATAGTGTTGGATTGTATTGCTGTCTACACTGTACATGGGGATATAATAATAGAGAGTGAAAGCTATTATTAAATCAGTCATCTTTACATATCTTCTAATTGGGGTAAATTATAGCAAATTGAATTAAAGATAAATACAACCATTCCTCATTTTCCGGGGAGCCCCTGGAACCACCTCAAGGACTACTTTGAGAACCTTTCATTTATAGCATACTTTTTGTCCCAGCAGTGACTTACGTTGTGTCTCGTCCATTTAACTTTCAGAAGCAGACTCGACTGCAAAAAGGCCACGAACGACCATCACGGCCAAACAGCTCGAGACCCTGAAGAACGCTTACAATAACTCTCCCAAACCTGCCCGCCACGTCCGGGAGCAACTATCGTCGGAGACAGGCCTGGATATGCGAGTTGTGCAGGTAAAGTATATTATTCTCCATTAAAAGCTATTACATTAGTGGCCTGACTTCATTATCAAGGGACAAGTGTGGCTGAAATGGCACTAACCCTAGGTACTGTACGAACAAGTGTGTGGGGGGGATTTACGGCTAGATGGAGTAAAATGAAGTCCCCACGCGAGTCAGAATGGTTTAAGTGCAAGCTCGTTAACAATGCTAAGAGCACCCCTCGCATATTGTCTGTGAAAGAGCTTCACGGCGGTGTAGGTGGTGGTCATATATATTGTTTTATTTGGAAGGACAAAAGTAGAGCCGGAAGCCACTAAAATGGTTCTCATTATTCAGCGAAAGGAAAGGGGTGAAGAGGGTTCATCTGGGGCGGCATTTCATTAAGGAATATGTAAAACTACCCTTTTTGTTTGCGACTGAATTGGATTACGTTAAGAAATAATGAAGAAATACACCATTCACCCGCCATTTCATAGAGACACACTTGGGCTATAACGTTAGGTAGTTTACATTTGGACTACATGTATGTGTGTGTGTGTTTTCTAAAGCGTAAGCTAAATCTATAGATAAGAGGGTGGATATAGAGAAATGTGAATAATTAAAGTCAGTGGCTGCACAGTGGCTAACAGGAAAGCTAACCTGTCTGCTCCCTGGGTTAAGGACAACTTGTAGCTGTCGCAAAGTTAATTGCGTGCATAAATCAGGTGCAGGAGACGCGCTGGTCTCAGCCTCGCTGTTTAGCCCCGCCGTTTCAGTCTCCTGTTGGGGTTCAAAAAGGCGTGCACCGGTCTCCAGACAGTCCTTGAAAGCATAGTATCTGCCTCAGCGAGAGAGCATAAAACTTTCTTTTACACGGTTTGCGTATGAGCGATGTCCTTAAGAGAAGCGCGCTGACGTGCAAGGCACTGAGGGCTATGTGGTGTTCAAGACTGAGAGAATGAACGTGCACGTATAAAGTTGGAAGATGTTTAATTGTAACTTATTGAGTAAAAAAAAAAAGTTTAATTTTAAATGTATATAATTACAGTGCTATAATATCGAAATAGAAAGAGGAGACAGAGTTAGAAAGACAGAAAGATAAAGGTGAGTGATTTAAAATCAAGACAAAAATCTTTGATTTTAACATCATTTTATATTTAGGCTTAGATTTTTTCTTACAACTGAGATTACTGATCAACAGCAAACACAGCACTATAAAAAGCAAAAAAAAAACTACACTTCTGAGCTTCTGAACAATTTCAGACATTGCACTAAACCTTATGGTCAACACCTCCTTTTCCCTCTAGGTGTGGTTTCAGAACAGGCGAGCCAAAGAGAAGAGGCTAAAGAAGGATGCTGGGAGGCAGAGGTGGGGACAGTATTTCCGCAACATGAAGAGGTCACGGGGGAGCTCCAAATCAGACAAGGACAGTATCCAGGAGGAGGGCATGGACAGTGATGCTGAAGTCTCCTTTACAGGTAGACTGGGAGTTTTTATATACGTGTATATTTAACACAAAAAGCGTTACAAACGAAAAAATAAATATACCAACCAATCTACGAACACACAGAGTCCGGTCTTTAGAGGTGATCCTGAGTACCTAATAAATGGCATGTAGAAAAAGATAATGAATTATTGAATTTGAACTGGAATATCAAAATTTCCACAGACATGCAATCCAAATGACAAATCCTTTTTTTTCTTCTTGTCCCGTTTGTACAGACGAACCACCCATGTCAGAGCTTGGCCACACCAATGGCGTCTATGGTGGCTTGAACGAGTCCTCTCCGGCCATGGGGGGCCGCCAAGGGGGTAACAGTCACGGCCCCTTCCCCCTGGAGCATGGCGTCCTCCCCTCTCAAGACCAGTTCCATGACATCCGCTCCAACAGCCCTTATGGCCTTCCTCAGTCCCCAGGCTCACTGCAGGCACTGCCCAGACACCAGCCTCTCATCTCCAGCCTGGTCTATCCTGATTCCGGCCTTTCGATCATGACCCAGGGCAGTGGCCCCGGGATTAACCCTGCCATGAGGGTTTCCATGGGAGGAGCCAATGGCCCAAGCTCGGACCTCTCCACTGGAAGCAGTGGAGGCTACCCAGACTTCCCTGCCAGTCCTGCCTCCTGGTTGGATGAAGTGGACCACGGGCAGTTTTGATTGGTCAGCTACAAGAAATTGGAGGTGTTTTTTTCTATGTCTTCTATTGGATTTTAAGGATTGAAAAAGAATAGACACACAGGACAGTGAATGTGTAGAAGACTAGACTGGGCAAGTCACTGCTATGCTCTCCGCCTCTCCTGATTATCTGACTATCAGGTCCATCTGTGGTCTGGTCGGAGGGACTAAACAGCTGAAAGAATGAGAAATGTCCTTCATTAAAAGCACTTGGCCTAATGATAGTCCTCCACCAGTAAAGACTGTATGTAAAGCAAGGAGTCTTTCAAAGATGCTCAGTTTTCGGACAGCTATAAGCTTTTTCAGAACAAGGTTGAGACTACAGAGACTATTCAGACGTCAACCATTTGGATTTTGACAGACTCCCCTTCTCCATTCTCATCTCCTCACACTGCTCTTTGTTTTCTAAAAATGTGTTCAGATGCAGAATTTTGTGTCTGGTTTAAGTGTCTGGTTGTTGCCAAATGTCTATATATAATGGTTTATCATTGTGGAGACTTTATTTTTATACAACCCCCTTCTTGGACATAAATAATAACCCAGATATGAGGACTTTGTACATTCATAAACAGGGACATAGGCAAAAATGTAGATGTTGTCACTTAACTGGTACCTAGCGGTCCAATTACTTCTATGCATTTGTGTGTTCTCAGATGTATATTGTTCATTTTGTTCTACTGAAAACTACCCCAGGTGAGCATTGCTGTAGCACCTGGGGTCTGATGTACGTGTTTGTTTATGTGGAAGATGTTTTATGTCTTATTTATTCCCTCTGATATTGATGATGATGATTTATGATTAAGTGATGCAGGACTTTAATAAATTTGTCAGCTAAATCCAAATGGAGCACTGCCTCTTGAGTTCTATCCTCTTTGCTTGGCATACAAAACCACGTGTCATATGAAGAGTTTCTTTCTAAACTGAGATATCCACCATTTACAAGAAGTAATGCTGTTCTGAATGACACTTTTGCAGACTAGATCTTTAGTGTTATAGAGATATTGAATAATAGACTTAAGGTTGTAGTGTTTTTTTTTCTATTGTAGTCTTTCGAATATAAACTCTGTGTGCATGATCTTGTAATAACGATACAACAATGTTTATTTATATAGCACATAATTAAGTTGCAAAGCGCCTTACAGAGGATACATAACATAAAATCACCAGCAAAACCAATAAAACAAATCCAAAATATATAAACAAGGCAAGAGTCATAAAATGGAGGTCAAGACGATGATTAAAGGTCATTACATAAAGGCAACTCTATGAAAGTGTGTTTTAAGAAGTGATTTAAAAGATAATAGAGATGTAGCCAGCCTGAGCTTTTCAGGCAGATCGTTTCAATGTCCAGGAGCCCTGATGGCAAAGGCCTGATCAACTCTTGTGTTTTTGTCAGTTGTCACTGGAGTTAAAATCATAGTAGACAAATCAATCTATTCCCAAATTATTGAGAGTTCATCTATTCCCAAGTTCTGGAATATTACCTCTTCTCCAGTTCATCCTGTGCATTTCTCTTCCACATGCCATATCTACCTTATAGATCTTACATCACAGCCCAGATAGTGAAACCAGAGCAAGCCGGAGTTCTGCCTGTGTCTGCAAATTGAGCATCTGGCTAACTACCAACAGTGTATCAGGAGTTCAACGGCTCTTTAGTAGTGAAATTTGATGCAGACAGAGCGGCAACTCATCAATTCAGAGATAACTGGGTCTTGTTTGCCCAAATGCCCCTATGGGAAAGGAATCTTCAATCCATTAGCTGAGAAGGGATCAAGTGCCCCTTGTGAATTTCCTCATTTGTTTAGTTATTCAAAGTCAGGTTCAATTAAATAGATTAAACAGTGTGTGTGTGTGTGTGTGTGTGTGTGTGTGTGTGTGTGTGTGTGCGTGCGTGCAATTGCACGTGTTTTTGTAGTTGCTTGTATAATCACTCATGATATAGTTTGTGCGTGTGTGTGTGTGCATGAGTGAGTGAGTGCTTGTGTGTGTGACCATCTCTGTCTTTCATTTTTCCTTAGGTGACAGAGATGCAGTTTCCTCTGTGCATGGCATCACATTTGTCACATTTAAATCCCATGCTCCTTCTAACGAGCACCATCAATCTATTTTCTTTTATAGATGTACCGTCTCACCATCTCCAACCAATTTGCAGAGTGTTTCGAAAAGCAGTAAACATGTAACAATTTGGGGGAATCTACATTTCTTTGTACAGCATATTTAACTGAGTCATCCTTAATTTGTAGATCTAATCATGGGCTGGATCACACAATTAGGCTGCCCCCAAGAATGACACCGGTATCCACACTGTCAAATGAACACACACCACACCTCATTTTTGCAAAACTAGCCAATTGTGGAAGCACACACTGTCAGTTTTAGACAAGGCACCGTGAGTAAACATTCTTCACATGGATGATGAAGGTTTGCACAGGAGTACATAGGAGTGTGTGTATGTATGCATGAGTATAAGTGTGCATGGCTGTGCAGGTTTGTGTGTGTGGAGATCTGTGCAGTATGGCGTGCATGAATAGTTATAAGTGTCCTCAAAACCTTTTTGGAAACCTCCAACTTCCTCTGCCATTAATGGCTGGGCGGCTTCCTCTGCTCCTCAGGTTCCCAGTACAAGAAAAGGAATACCAGACAGCATATTCAACTGAATCCTTCCACCTGAGCGGCAAGTATCACCATTGCCTTGCAAAAGCGACAGGTGTGTAACCTGACTCCACAGTGTTTGGCAAAGCCAGTACAGGGGTGAGAGTGAAGTGTCAAAGGCTGTGTTAATCTCCCTACGATACCCGCCTTGGTCAGTTTACTAGGCTGTTTCCATTTGGGGTTAGCCAGGCAGATTTGTCTTCGACTCAGAGAAAACAGGAAGTCTTACTTCCCTCAACAGTCTGTCTAATTTGTTGATTGTGGTTCTGTATAGCTCAATGGGGAGAGCATGGCACTAGCACTATCAAGTTTTAGTGGTCCAATTACCAAAGGGCTACCCATGCTAAGAATATGTTCATCTTTGATGAATTTGTCCACCACATGACATATGATCATAGGTTTACTTCTTGGCTTTAGAATAGCCCTGTCACACAGAAGGTGGGAGGAATTCTGGGTGAAAAAAGGTGAGATGTTGGTGACTGTCACATGAACTCCTCTAAGTAAACAAGTGGGATTATCCCTCCCCACTCATTCAGATTGACTGGGAAATCCACCTGTTTTTGATAAAGTAATTCCATTAGGTTGGGTAGGCAGTTGAAATTATTACACCTATTAACAGAAAGTTTTCAGTATGGTGGTGGTGTCGACAGTTACTATATCAAGTGAATGTGGGTAGCTTGGGAAAATGTCTTTGTATGTGTGTGTGTGGGAGAAAGTAAGAGAGAGACACAGAGAAAGCGAGGTTGGGAGCTTGTGTGTGTGTGTGAGTGCATTCCATGACTGACATGACAGTAAATTGACACCCATTCTTCTGCAGACAAAGGCTAGCTCTATAAACCCTCTTTCCTGGTGGTCTACTACATATATATATTTATATATACTGAAGATGATCCCGCTGAGAGGTAAAAAAAAAAGCTCATGCAAGATTAATTATGAAAGCAAAGGCATTTACAATGGTCATTAATAGCAATCTATTACACATGAGAGAACTAAAATTCAAGACAAAATTAGCACAAGATTTTGTTAATCAATAACCTGGTTGCGCCTGGTTGTGGGACTAGTTTTATTCCCAAATTAGATAAAAACCATTTGAAAATATTGACTTTTCCCTCACAAAATGATTGTTGGCATGAAAATATGGAAGTATAATATGTTTATAAAATTGCTGGTTTTTTAGGATGATATCCTATAGTTTTTTGAAGTATTAAATGATGAATTTCAGGTATCATTTTTTGTATAAAGCAGAGTTTAAAGGGAAATGTGATACTGTAAAATGTAATTGTTATTTAATTTCACCTAGCATTTTGTAAAGAAGGTAATGACATTTCAGTTCAGCATAATACATAAGATTTCTCATTTAACTGCAGCTCAAATATAAAAATGTATTTTAAGTGAGAAGTGCTGGGAGAGGTGAAATATAAAATGTTATTGTATCCTTTTGACTGTTAAGGTTGCCTATTGCTTTGTAGCTACGGTTGTATTAAGCTGTTGCTTTTGACTGTCCTTTCTGTGAAGGACTCTTGGTCTGGCAGTAGGCCTGGTTGTCTCTCTCACACATACACACACGCACGCACGCACACACACAGACACACATACACACACACACACACACACACACACACACACACACACACACACACACACACACACACACACACACACACCCACACACACACACACATGCACACGCACACACGCCCCCAGCCTCGTGTCAGATGGTGCTGAGTAAATCAGGCCTGACAATAACACCTCCCCTGGGTGCCACACGTCACAGCTACAATTCAGACCTAATGGAGCAGCAACGGAGGGGTGGCCCTTGGTGTGTGTGTGTGTGTGTGAGTGTGCGTGCGTGAGCACGTGTATGTGCATGCATATGTGTGTGTGTTTCTCTAAATGGATGCATGGAAGCAGTGGTGTACTCTTTTTCATTTTGGGACCACTGTAACCATTGCAGCACAGGGAGGGAGGAGGGGAGGAAGGAAGAGATGAAGGGGCGAGAGGAGGACGAGCACAGTGGATTACCCCTGGTACAGATATCAATCAATTAAGGCAAAGTGTTCATGAATAAGCTCCTGTAGTGGCCAGGGCTTTGTGGTTGTGTGGGAGGCAGCTGTAGTGGTTCAGAGGTTGGGGAAAAGGACAGAGCTGGGGCAGGTAGTTGTGCTGGAAAAGAAGAGATGGACTCGGCAAGCAAAGAAGAGAAAAGGATATTATTAGGATTTTAGACAAGAAGTGTTCATCAATAGTGCTCTTCTGTTCCTTAACGACATCTGTGCAGAAGAGAAAATGCATTTTATTAAAATTTGCAGTGTTCTCCTATTTCTGAATGGCAACACAAAAAAAACAAACTGCAAAATGTTTTTTGATATCAGTATAAATGTTGTACAAGGCACAGATATAGATGTCACGATGAAGATGCACACACACACGCACACACAAACTGCCAACACAGCACTGACCAACAGAACAGTTTTGTTTATGCTGCAGATTAATGGCAGCACCATCATTAAAGCGATCTAACTAATCAACATGGCCATTAGCGTGTGTTTTCACTGACGACTTTAATCAAATCTATCATGGCTCCGCCTCTCCATTACCGGCTGGCTGCATAATTATCTCTTCATTTCATTCTTAGACTGGAATGCAATATCTGGTAATTTGTCTGCAATGGTTGACTGAAATGCATTCAGGATCATTCATATTGGGAACGTGTAGGCTATGGATCATGTGGATCTTCTCACAGCTGGCTTTTAGATGTTTTTCATTTTTTATACAAACTGCGAAACACTTTAGTATCATCCTCATACATCACCCCCAGGTTAAAGTCTATATAGATTTCATGTTTGTTCAGGTATGTTATTACATGTTATAACAATTATCATTTAGTATGTATGTGAATTTAGTGATGTTTGCTCAATTGTATTAACATTACCACACGTAACTGTGTTGCTTTTATAGGTAATACAGGTGTTCCGCTACAATTTTGTTGGTTTTCATATGGTACACTGAAACAGAGCTGCGGACAGACTGTGTTTGTGCGCGCACTGACAGAGAATGCAATCCACTCCTGTCCACAGAATGTAATAGATGATTGCCAAATACTGCTGATTTAATTCTGCTTTTGGTGTATACATAACAACTGGATTTTGGTATCCCCACACACCTCCTTATTGGTGTCATCAGGATTCATAATGGCACACGTTTATTTTCTCTACAGTGGGATAATCACCCTCTTTCTCATTAAGAGCCTTGGCTCTGGTAAGGGCCATCCCAGGGCCTTTGGCATCTATGAGGTGTTAACAGCTCCCCAGGGGGGCCTGTCTGGCTCGTGCATAACCCTCCACCTACACACCCACCCACCCAACGCACACTAAACCACTCAGACTCACAGATGGTTTGCTACCAGCAACAGCCATCACACTTTTCAATTACCACTCCACCCAGGAAAGGCCATAGCTCAGCTGTCAGTACTCAGCAGCATAGGAGATAGGAGCGAGAAGGGGATAGAGAGAGGTGGAAGAAGGAGAAAAGGAGGATGGAGGGACACAGACATGGAAAATGAGAAAGGAGAGGTATAATTCCTGCAGCCTAACTTGAAGAACCCAAAGTAACATGCACATGTGCAGGCATACACACACACACACACACACACACACACACACACGCACACACACACGCATTTACCCGAAAAGGTTAGCTTTGACACATTG
>CABFOQ010016477.1:1032-13848 GCA_900660455.1 Gephyroberyx darwinii | reverse complement strand
GCATCCACCATAAAAGTGCAGTATTTTCAAAACATCACCAGGTGAAGTTGGCAGGCTGTCAAACTAAACAAACCGCAACTTCTACTTCGGTGTGGTTACTCCCACAGAACTTCACAATGAAGGCACACATACTGTTTACAGTTCTCACTGAGGCCTATGTCCATTTACCAAAAGATGGCAAGGTAGGCCACTAACACTAACAATGTTGAACGTTAAAGGCAAGGCGCTAACTCATTTAACTGGCGGTGTACCTTCAAAACAGCATTAGCCATTTTTGCATTCCAGTTTCACCTGGTTCTTATACCACTCTCAGGCTAAAGAACATGTATCTATCTGACTATCATATGTAAAAAAAAAAAAATTTAAAAAAAAACAGGAATTATCCTTCAATTCATCAACTAAAAGCCCTACAACAGCAATTTCTGACCCATATACAGTAAAAGCTTAGGGGAGGCTTTCTCAGGTTCACCACGTAATGCCCCACACCATGCCACACGTTATCATTTCCTTATTTGAATAGGCAGGATTTATTGGACAGTTATTACAAGGGTGTAATGGACAAAGAAGATTGTCACATTTTCAGGCTGCCTGAATTTTCATTTTCACACCATTAGAACATATTGTTGAACTTGACATTTCCCAACAAAACCAATAATACTGTGGGTGGTGTAGAGGAGGTTTACACAAACGGATGAAAGTCTACATTTTGAGTGAATCACGTGTGAATCTAGCAGTCTCAATGTTATTTCCTTACCATTGCTAAAGAGCAATCTCATGACTTGTGGTGTTTGCCTTGTATTTGCCATAGCACTTTATTTCTTTCAGGATGGGAGCCTCAAAGGGATGCTCCTCTTCCTTTTTTTGAAGGTGGCAAATCTGTCAGTGAATGCATTGCATGTTTACATTCACAATACTTAGTTTTGCTCAGCTTGCCGTTAGCTGACACAGCAGTGACAGCTTTTTCCTGGCGTTGGTCCTAGGGTGATGATTATGAAGGTAAGGGAAGTTAAGCATTAGAGTGAAAAAGCTTGTTGATTTACCGTACCGAATGTTTCTTTTCCTCTTTCACACAGAGGAAGGTGCACATTTCGTCTCCAACGGTGCAATATTTATATTATTAATCATAACAATGCACATATATTGCTTTTGGGTGCAATGTCCAGGATGGGCCCTCCCCTTGTTGGTCCACTTATGACCACTGTACTGAAGCTGCCGCTGCAGGGTATCTGTGGTGGATTGTGCATTAAAGGTTTTTAAATCAGACCAGTTCCAGAAACTGTTCCTTAACGTTACACACTCTGCTATCTGTTCTGTCTCTGGCCTCATCAGCCATAAAAGAGTACATTGCGGCTTGCTTCATTTAAGTGATCTACGTTGATCTGTCATGTCTATCTGGGGTGAGATGGAGCTTCAAAAGTGTCATACACACAACAACGTTGCCTTGGCTGTGGCTTGTATCTGTTTTGTCAAGGCCTCAAAAAGGCAACCCCTGCCTTCCTAACATGTGGAGGAAACAGCCACCAGCAGGTACTTTCTTCTCTCAGTTATTTCATGTGCATTGTGCAGCTGCTATTTGCCACACAACAACACTTTCTATGTGAGCTTGTGTTTTGTCTTGCTTTTGAAAGATGGGTAATGCTTTCTTCCAATTTTAACAGCCAGTCTTGACAAAATCATGTCTCACGCTTTTACCAAATACGCCACATGGAAAGCAAAAGGCTGTCTTTCCTTTCACAGAACACTCCAACCATGTGTATGTCTCAAACCAACAATGCTGAAAAGATCTTTTCTGTAAACCAAAGTGCTCTTGAGGATAAAGGATCTGTCTTCTTGTCTCCCGAGTCATTTACCACTGCTGCTTACTGCTCGTCTTCAGGTCTGCTCCCTTGTTTGATCAGTGGCCTCCGTTACGTCATGCCTGACATCCTGGTCTTCCCTCACTCATGCTTATTAATAGTGTCTAGGTCTCTCATCTATGATTTCAGTTTCTTCCTGTCTGGTGTCCTTGTCTTCCTCCTGTACATCAATACTGCTCTGGTCACTCACTCTCTCTTGCTCATCATTGATTTCTATTGCTCCCTTTTGTGCCTCGTCTGTAGTGGGTCACAAAAGAAGAAACAAATGATTTATTATGCCAGCCTTGGACTATGTGACCTCAGTATTATCAGTATCAACGAGTACCAGTTAATGCTTTTAGGATGCCTAAAACTTTAAGGTTGTAATAGTCAGATCATTTTTCCTTAGACTGATGGAGTCTTGATGCAAGTACATGCATCACCAAGGCACAGAAACCGAGTAATACATGACAGTTGAAGTTCAATTCATTTTCACTTTTCTTGCCACCCTCCATTAACCTGGCTGTAGTGTTTTTGTAGTGTTTGTTTATAGTTTGCAGTAGTAATTTCTGATACTGCTACTGTGTATGAATCATTAGACTGACTCATCTGAGCCTTGATGGTATTTTTGTATATTCATCTATAGCAAAAAGTAGGCCAGGTGCTTGGTTTACATTCATAATATGTAGTTTTACTCAGCTCACCGTTAGCTGACACAGCAGTGACAGCTTTATCCTGTGTTTGATCTTAGGGTGGTGATTATAATGTTTGAAGGTAAGGGAAGTTAAATATTTGGCATTAGAGTGAAAAAGCTTGTTGATTTACCGTACCGAATGTTTCTTTTCCTCTTTCACAGAGAGGAAGGTGCACATTTCCTCTCCAACGGTGCAATATTTATATTATTAATGCATATACCTGGCTCTGCTGTGTTCCCTTGCTTGTGTAGAATGACCAGACATTTCAGATCCTGAGTCCTGACTGGCCAGTTTAAACTGGGAAGGCGGGACTAGCATTATCAAGAGGGCGCCCATGCAGCTGGTTGGTCTCTTTCATACGCTGGAAAGGTAATGGAGACATGCAGCTACAGAGCAGAACCTTGTTGTACTCCGTATGGGTTGGGGTTGTTTTTCTGCCTGTGTAATTGGGATAAAAACTAAGTAGTCAAACTCTTCATGAAGCTATTTGATTATACTTGTGTGTATAGTGGTGTCATGCCAGCCCTCCACACATGGAAAGATGAATTGCGAGAATGTCACTGAAAACTTTTTTTTTTTACTCTCTTGAAAATGAATGAAATGAATCCTGTTTGTGGTACTTACATAGTATTACATTGCGTATGGTATGTTGTACATCCCGTAGATAGCAAAGACTCAAATCATACATATGGGAAAAAATATTTAAGTAGAAAATATTCTGGGTAACTCATAAAAAGATGTGAATTATCAACAACATGCAACATGAAGCGAAGAGCACATATCTGATTGAGCGTTAAGGAAACAAAAAAATAACAACAAAGCATATTAAACGGGACGTATTTTCTTGCAGCACACCCTTACATCAGATTTCACTGTACTTGCAGGTTTTCATTGCATACACAAAATTTTGACTTATATACAAAAGTTATGAGTGAAGCCTGCAGTTACATAGGCAGTGAGGGAGCCAAAATAATAATAGAAAATTAAAAAATGCTAGAAACACGAGGGCAAAAAGTCCATCCATAAAAGTCTTCTAAACTTGGCATAGGAGCCCCATTCCCCTCCATGACCAATTTAGCCCCCGAATAAAGCCTGTGTATAAACTATTAGCGGCATAAAACAGTTTGCACATACGATAAAGGCAATTTCTCAAAAAAAGCCACTACTTAAAAACAAAAAAAACAGAACATTCAGAGACAATTGTCAACTTTCATGTTTCACTGGAACATTTTCCAAAAAGTCACAAAGGTTTGTTTGGATGGTAAAAAACATTTCAAGAGCCAGGTATGAACCAATAGCTATATTAAATTAGTAATAACAAATAATCATTATACTATAATAAAACAATGAATTGGAAACTCGGAGGTACAGATTAAGTAATTTCTTTGACTCAAGAAATTATTTGAGGCTCTCAGTGGTGAATAGCACTATTGTAGTATAAGAATAAACTCAAGTTGATTATATATCAATCATACACATCGTGAAAATGAAGGGCTTGGATTTAAAAGGAAGTCGCTGTAACCTAATCACATCCAAATCTATAATCAGAACGGAGGAAAGATGTAAACACCAAGTTATTTGTTGTGTGAATAAAGGGAACTGATTCGGAGCGACAAGAGCTACGTTCAAGAGCAACGAGACAGCTAGATCATTTTCTAAGATCCTGCAGTTTATTTGCATTTCTCCAGTCACAAATCTTCCATAAACACCTCAAACATGAACGCCTCTGTGCTATGGGCAGGCCTCTATCCTAATAGGAAAACACAACAAGGAATGGGGATGGCAATACTGTCCAGAGTACTAATTTGTTTATGACATCTGAGGTAGGTAGTGTCACAGGTCTTGCTACGGAAAAGTCATTGACCCATAGAAAATAATTGCTTGTTTGTATTTTGCTGGAGAGAAAGACTTTTCTGTAGGGTTAGTAGTCAAAGGGATTGTGCAGTCCAAAGGAGTGGGTCTCTGAGTTTTCCGAAAGCAATCCCTCATTGTCAATAGTTAGTGAAACGCTGATGAGTGGTTTCCTAACATTTTCAAATGGTTCAGTTCCACTATCCTGGGCGACAGACTGGCGTATGACAGCGTGGTGCTCAAGCAAACAGAATTAACAAACTTTAAGTCAGCCATTTGGTCTTCAGTAAATCAACGTTAGAGGCAAATGCCCATGAATTACAACATGACGTTGCTCGACAAATTCTAGAAAAAAATAAATACAATATGAAAACATGAAACTCCAAACAAACACCTTTCTACCAAAGGTTAATGAACTGAGCACATAGTCAATGATTAACTTCACCTGACTAATGGTCACATTGTCAATGATTAGTCAAACTCATGTCCTCAGTTACATTTAAAATATGGTGGAGACTGGTGGAGAGTCTCAGATGATAAGATACTGTAGGTAAATGTATAATATTATTACTTTTCTATACAGTGGTGAGAAATAATATGTGCTCCTGTGAATTTTTGTGGTCCGTTTTGAGAAGTCATTCATCCAAACGAAAGTCCCAAGGTGATTTTCATCTTCTTATGAAATGAGAAGATGAAAATGAAGCAGTGGGGTAGTAAGGTGACCATTACAGGACGTTGTCGTTATATCCCACACTGTACCAGAGTACTGGGAAGAAACCATACTGGGGTTTTAGCAATAATGGTTCACTTATTGTTCATTATTTATTTGTTGCTTAAATAATCAAAGAGTCATGAGATTTTAATTCACACAACGTAACTCTGTGTCATGGGATGAAGAAATATTGGACCAAAATCCAAATTAAAAACACCGGACATATTTTTCTCACCACTGTTTGTGGTTAAATGAAATACTGCTTAATATCAACACTACAATCAATTAATGATACTCATTTATGTTCACAAAATGTTAATAGGTTCCTTATGAATCAATGTCCACATCCATCCATCATATCTGTTGCATAGCAAAAAGCAGATGTACTTGTAGTTATCCTGTCCTGTGCTGGTTAAGCTAAAATGAGACGACAATGTCAAAAATGCTGATGTAAAAAAAAGTGATGAGGATTTTCAGGCACTGTGTCAAGTGGTCACATGGTTAATCATTCAAGCTACACTGTAAAAAAGATCAGATTTCCTGGATCCAGTCTGGGGAATAGAACAAGCCTGTTAACGCTGCTTGTCTCGAGATGATGCCGACGTCATCGTTTCAGATGGGATGTCACTTAAAGCTGCTTCCTTGAGGTGTCCGAGCACCTTTACCACTAAGACAATCCCAGAGCTTTGCAACCAATACAAATGACCTCCTAAGCCAAATATTTCCCAAAGCACTTCTTTGAAGTGATATTCATGTCTCTTCAAAATACTCCTTGCACACTCCCCAAATATTTACAATTTCGGCATGCTTTCTGAATGCCGAAAAAAGAAGAGATAACTCTGTCTGAGGGCACCGTGGGAGAGAACAATAACAACTTTCAATACTTAATACTTAATACTGAATAAGTTTTGTTTTGCATTTAAAATATTCTGGTCAAATTGATGGATGCATACACATGACTGGTTTCATTTCTTGTATAAGGTACTTCTTATTGTTTTATGCCATGGACCAAAAACTGCATAGAGAATTGTATAGAATCATGTAAACCCTCAATACTTCAAAGACTATTGGAGGTGGGGAATTTGGAGACTGGACAAAGGATTTTGAACTTGCAGCCGTCATAGTGCATCTAGAGTGAGTAAAGCATGCTTTCCCTTGTGAGAAATATAAAATGTGACGTTTTTCCTCATTTTCATTTTAACCTTCAAGTTGGTTTGACGGCTGAAAATTAATGCATAACAAAAATATAATGCATTGTTCTTCAGGATCACATTCATGTTAAACTGTGTACTGTACTTCAACCTATGAGTTTATCTGATATGTATCATTGCTTTGGCATTTTTTGACATTCTCTGACTGAAGCAGTCATTGCAATCTGGTTCATTCATACACAGCTAAATGCATACATACTGTATCTCATACTTGTATTATAAAATGCTGCTGATCAGCAGCCTCCTGGGTGTCTGCCTTTGTGTGTCTTTGTTTCAGTTTGTACATTGGGGCATTTAAAGGACAGATTCTCCAGTTTTGTACGGTGCATCTCCCTGAGCCTTCTCAGTGTCCATCATCCTCTGGACGGCGTCCTGTCCTTTATTGGCCTCCTCCTTCTCTCTCCTCTTGCGCCTGGCTTCTACCCAGGGTATCAGACACAGCACTGCTCCTCCGATGATGGGGGGGATACCGGCCAGGTAGAAGGCCACGTCATAGCTCCCCAGCCTGTCCCTCAGGAATCCTGCAGAGAAAGAGAGAGATAGAGGAGAGAGTGAAGAAAAAGAAAGAAAAAAACAAACAAGATTTTAGACAAGATTTTAACAATACACCAAAATACAATAGAATACAGGCCTTTTGGTCGCCTATAAACAACAGAAAATTAGCACAAGAGACATAGTGTTCACAGGTCTAGAGAAAGGTGAGTTAAAATTACTCAACCACTCAGCATGGGGATGACATGTGGGCAGAGTGGGAGGTGTTGAGGATGAAAGGATCTATGCCAAATAACTCATGGATGAGTCTGTATAAAGGAACTGTAGCTACTCGGAAGGGGCAGAGTATCCTTGTAGACAGTGATGCTGTCAGATCTCTTTCAGCGCTGAACTGTATTAACTACTCATTGAATCTTAAGACGTATTTATTGCAGCTGTCTTCTTACAATCATCACCACAACCAAGAAATAATTCCTAACACTCCCAATCCCCCCACTGGCATTTTCAACTGCTCATCGATGGAGGACGGTGCTACGAGTAAGTGACCGGCATCTCAAGACATTTTAGCTTCAAAGGCTGAAAATCAATTCTACTGTTATGATTACAGTATTTTACATTGTGATATACAGTAGCACCTCTTCACCAGACGCTTCTGTTGGAGCTCTGCTCTAACAAATATGTGACGATGTGACTATATTGTTTGTGTCAGTTACAGGCCAATACAATGTAATAGATTACTTAATGGACACAGTTACATCATGGGCGCAGTATAGTGTAGCACTGTTGTTGGTTGAAAACCTTGTATTTCCAAAATGTCAGCTCTTTTTTTTTGAGTATATCTAAATTGGTTTTGAAAAGGTTTCATAAGCCCACAGAATCACAGGATTTCCTCAACCCCCAGAGGATCATGTTGTCCTTCAGTTCAAGTTAAAATATGCAAGTTACCAAAATTGGAGCTACAAGGTTTTCAAGCGTCAGGTTCAAGCCTCGGGTCAGCAAGCATTCGGCTTGCTGAAGTGTCCTTGAGCAAGATACTGAATCCCTACCAGCTCCAGAGGCGCCATTCTGTAGCTGACCCTGACCTCCCTAGAGGGGGGAATGTCTTCCTTGTCTATGAAGGAATGAATTCCTTGTCTATAGTTCAAACAGGCTGCGCATGATTCTCATGTGCGCTCATGTATATGTGGCTGATATCTAATACGGGAAACCTCAAGATGAATGCATGTACTTACTTTCTGGTGGTGAAAAGTTCAAGCATCCTTCCAAGCATATAACATTTGGTAGATGATTCATCCAAGTACCTTAACAGTACTGTGAGTGCATAATCATTGAGCTATACAGTACCACTATGAGCATATGTACTCTTAGAAAGTGTGTATTTCAAAGCCAGAGCTTCCTACCCTTGTACACTTTTATGTTTAAACTGTTACATTTGCCCCATGAGTGATAAAGACACAAAGTTTCCTTTCATGCTACAAATTCAGCAATTAAAGCTGCACAAAATAAACACTAGGTGGTGCAAAAGACCTCTGAATATGTGACCTCTCCACATGGCAATGTTACATGTGCTTCTTCACCACAGGATGGTGACTCATGTGACTTGGAGCTGTTACATGGAGAGGCCTTTTCTCCGAGGGCATAAGCTGATCTGTCTGCAGAACAGGATGACGAGTCGAGCTTCAAAGCGCCACTTGGGTTCGTACACGTTTTCTATTTCTAAATTCCCCACTTCTTCCTTAACTTCTTCATATTAATGATGATGTGATACTTTATTGATCCCTGCAGGAAAATTCTTTTTCTTCTCTATTCTTCTTCTCTTGCTCCCTTCCACAGGGAGGTCAGGGTCAGCTACCGACCAGCACTTCTAGAGCTAACAGGGATTCACCGACTTGCTCAAGGACATGGCTGCTGGTGGACACAACATTGGTTGATGTAGGGGACTGAACCCATTCCCCACTACCCACTCTTCCTATTATGGGGCAATGTCTCTAACTACTCTGACCCCCACTGCTCCCCCACCCCCTCGGTTATGAATTTGCACAGTGGGAATATTAGCAAACTGTCCAGCTACTCTCCTGACTGTACTTTGGCCTGTAGTACCTGCAATGGGCGGGCCCACGGTCATAGGCACAGACATCAGGCCCAGCAGGAAGCCGATGGCCTGGGACACGTCATTGGATCCCACCAGCTCAAAGGCGATGGGGGCCATGATGCAGATGAAGCAGCCGTCAAACAGCCCCATCAACAGGCACACAGCAATCAGCCCGCCAAAGATGTTACACAGAGGGATCATCATGGACATGACTCCGATGACGAAGAAGGAAGACACCTGAGAGAGAGGGAGACATAAGATATAGACCTCTACGTCCTCTCAAGGCACTTCATATGATACGCAGTAGGGTTAGCCTGATGTCTTGATTTGCTGAGAGACCAATATTGGCCTTTTGTTAAATATCAGATATCGACCACTCAATGTCGTCCACTGTCGATCTGACTTTGAGTTTCCTCCCTGACCACAGCTACATAAAACAGTCTATAAAATGTGCATGAATATTTTCTTTACGCATTTTATTTCTTTATTTAATTGTTCAACATTTTTATTGTAAATTAATTTAAAATAATTAAATGGATCCCAGAGTTTCCCCTGCTATTGAATAGATGCTGTGGTGGCACCCTGCCTTAAGGAGCTGCTAGCCCTAAAACAATTTCATCATCCTGGGTTTCAGTGGAGAGTTTTAGTGTCCCATGATGGTCTAAATGTTGTTTCAGAGGCTTTTCCACCCTGAATCTTTACAAATTCAAAGATATTGAATATTGGCACAAAATATTGGACTTCAAAAACCAATATTATAACACAACATAAAACATACTGTAACATACAAGCACAGGGACAAGGGTTTTATCGGCCTTGGCTAAATTAAACTTCTCATTCTGGGAAAATGCAAAATGTCTGCAATCACCTTTCAGATTCTAGTTGAAATTTACAAGTGAAATAGTTCAGACAGCCGCGTAACCCTGCAAACACCTAAATCCCTCAAGGTCCCATGTGAGCAAACACCATCAGAAGTGGTAGCGTGCCTTTAAACTAATGTTTCTTTTAACACTAAGGGTAGGCACTCACCTGTAGGTAGACTTTGTTGACCCCGTGGACGTAATCCGCCACCCTCCCAAAGATGAGACGGCCCACGCCGGACGTGATGCCAATGCACATGAGCAGAACCTCTTTATTGGCGTCCACTCCAAAACGCTCCTCCACGTGGTTCATCTGTCGACATTAAAGTAAACAGGCAGACCTTATCAGAACACAGCTGCCTCGTGGCTCCAATCCAATGAAAACACACAGGATAAAAAATATGTTAAAAACGTGCAAAAGAAGCAATTATGGCAGTTCTTGTTGGGAATAATTCATTTCTGGAAAGGGAAGTGATTGTGTGAAATCAAAGGGGTTACTTGTGAAGAGCAGAGGACGTTTATGCAATAAATAGACGCGACACGTGTATGAGAGGGTCAGCGTAGACATTTTGAGTAATCGTACGTGAGGTTTTGGAGTGAGCATATGCAGGCGGTTGTTTGACTTGGTGCAGGGGGGTTGGGGCCAGTTTAGGGAGTTCCACAAAATTCCCGGCTTTCCAGACATCTGCCAGAGAAGGGTGCCTCCCCCTAGTGCTCTCTACCAATTTTCAGGCGGGAGTCTGGTCCCAGCCTACCCCTCACTCACACTCACAACCATTATGTGGTTCTATCTATCTGTCCATATTTCTGATTTACTGCATTCTCCACTCCAACTTGTCTTCTGTTTAGAGGGAAAGCTAGTATTCGTACTACTGCAGTGAGAGAAAAGCAGCCCAGATGCTAGTTTCCCAGACTGCTGCGTGTTTCCATGTCCCTCCTACCCCAAAGCACCAATCTGTCAGCAGCAGCAGAGTCAAGGAACCAGAAAACCAGAGACAGTCCCGCTGTCTGGGACCTTGCCAGCTACTTCCACCTCCAGGCAGGCCTCAGTCGTGGTCAAAGAGCCTGGCTGTGTCCTCCCTCTACCCTCTTCCCCCTCCCTTCGTCCCAGCCCTGCAGGTCACACATCCATCTGCAACGGCCACAGACGATCATCTTTGTCATTACGCAACAGCAACACTTTCAGCATTCATTCGTTTGAATGCTCTGAGGGCATTCACACGTCCAAGGCTGCAGGCATGAAGGTTGGGGACGTGGTGTGTGTATGCGTACATGCATGAGCACAGTGATTGATACATGAGCATGTGAAACGCACTTTGTCCAGGCCGACCCCCGGGGAGGTGATTTTCAGAGTGTAGTGTGACTATGTGACCAGCTTCCTCTCTGACGGAGCTCTGTTCAGTCAGGCCTGTGTGACAAGAAGAGCTATTCACTCTCTGCTGTTGCATTGTGCACACTGAGGTTTCCTTTGTGATGAAGGTTTCACATGTTAGGGGCTCATCATCATCATCACCCGTAAACCAGTGAGCGGCTGACAATCAAAGTAGAGTGATCTGAAACCTCCTCAGTTATTTGAGATATTTAAGGGATATTGTGATATTTCTTATTTCAGTTGGTCCGTTCTCTTCACCAGATACTCGTCACATTGTCAAAAAACATTTATGCATTTGTATTTTCTACATCTCCGCCCTCTAATCTCCCATCTAGGGTGGTGAAAATGTATTGCTTCATTTGTCATACGGGGAACAACAAGAAATTGGTCCCTGGGCCAAGTCATAGTTAAAAAACAGGATCAAATAAATAAGGATTAAAACTTCTACAATACGCATGAAACATTCCCAGAGAATGCAACTGATGACAGACTCAGCAGTACACAGAAACATGAATGTCAGGCAAACGTGATCTGACACCGCATGACTGAACATTTCTGAGCGTTGTAAAGCCATAAAAAAAGGACTCTGACCCTGGAAGATCAGAGAGACAGCGATGGCAGAAATCCTCCTGTAGTCAGCAATGACCACTTAGTGCTGAGTAAGGTCGGTCACCAGACACAGACAGTGGATCATGTGACGAGGACCCAAGATAACACTGCTGACGTCTGAGATGGCACCAAGTAAGGGACACACACACACACACACACACAGGCAACAATGTCCCATCCCTTTGTCTGGTCAGCTCCATACAGCAGACAGTGCAGCCTCCTCTGCTGTGATATCTACTGTTAGCGTACTGATCGCGCCTTAGACAGACGTGAGGAGGAAATCTATAAAACGCTGTCACTCTACATAGCGACTGGCTGGGTAAACAACATTCCCTATTGAACTTCCCCTCACTCACACACGGCATCAATTTATGTCTGTGACATCAAAAACGCACACTTTCTATTTGCCACTGTTAACAAGATAACAAACCCGCCCCTTCCAATAGCTATAAAAATGTTTTTAACTGCTTGGCGACTGAATTACTACAAATAGTTTACAGTTCTCTCCTGTCAGACAACTTCCCCAACACTTTGAAAGCCGCTCTTACAAACCTCTATTAAAAAAGAGCAGCCTAGATGGGTCTGTACTTAATAACTACAGGCCGATATCAAATCTACCCTTCATTGGCAAAGTCGTTGAAAAAAACGTTTTGACTTCAAATGGCTGCCATGACAACTTCCAGTCAGGATTTCGCCCCGATCACAGCACCGAGACTGCTCTTATGAAGCTCCTAAATGACATTAACTCACTGGATCTTACTGGATCTCGGTGCCCTTGACACTGTAGACCACAACATTCTGTTAGAAAGGTAAGAAAACTGGGTTGGACAGGCACTGTCCTAATTGGTCCAGGTCCTATCTGCATGACAGGAACTATTTTGTCTCTATTGGCAACTTTGAATCCGAGCGGATTAACATGACATGTGAAGTTCCCCAGCTTATGTATCCCTTGTTTGCTCAGTATGAAAAACAACAAAACAAGTGCAGCTCCTCTCTTCCACTTCCTAAAAACCCCACACTGATCGAACCCTAGCTCCAACTAAAGCTTTCCTGAGTCTGTAAGCACTATTATCACCCCCCCCCCCCC
>CABFOQ010016466.1:0-12372 GCA_900660455.1 Gephyroberyx darwinii | reverse complement strand
CAGTACTGCCTCACTAACTTCACTGTAAGTAGCAGTTTTATACTGACAGCATGGTCTGCATGGGCTTTCCTTTACACACACTCACACTCACACACACACACACACACTCTGAGGTTTTGCTTGATTGGTTTGGTTTGAGTCTTCCCCTGACTAGAGCCATCACTTTCTCTTCCTTCTTTTCTTTGTCTTTCTTCCCTCCTTCCTCCTTCTCTCCAGTCCCTCATGTTCTGTTAAGCCATCTGAGCAGCCAATCAGGTACCAGGATTTCAACCAGCCAGTCTAACTGCCCCTTTGTCTCCTCCCCCTCCCTCCCTCTATTTCTTTCATCTGCTGTTCCTTTTCTCATTCCTACGTTGTTACGTGCCTGTCTGTGTGCTGGGCTGTCTGTCTACCCGTCCACCTGTCTGTCATCTTTATGTGTGTGTGCATGCTGTATCTTTCAGATGATCACCTTGATTTTTCCTCTGCAGTGTAAATGACCAGCAGGCCATTCTGCATGCCAGCTCAGAGGCTCCGTTCACACTGCAGACATTCAGGCTCAATTCTGAATTTCTGTCCCAGGATGTAACCACATCCACACCGATATGACCTGATAGTGGTGATCAGAGGATCAATAACATCTTCCAGTTTTGACCCAATTACCAGTCAAGTGTGTGTCTGTCTTTCTGTCCATCGTTGTCTCGTTGTCCTCCATCCTGACGCTGAACATGATGGCAACTGGAAGATTTACTTGTTGTCATGGCAACGCTGATTCTGATCACAGCGTTCAAATACAAGTCTCATGTAGGTCACGTGACTCGGGATCTGATGTACCTCAGATCCATGAGGTCCAGATGGGAAGAGAAACGAGACTCCATGCTGCTTCTTCCTGTTCACACTGATCAGAAACATCAGGTCTGAGTGAACGGAGCCTCAGCATCTTCAGGTTTGAATCCATCTGCTTCGTCAGTGTGGAGGATTCAAATCAACACGAGTGCTTGGACCGGTCTGGACGCTGCTGATGGTTTCACTGATTCTGACTGGACAGATGTATTCCTGTAGTAACGTGTCATCATGTCTGTGTCGCCCCCTAGTCCCTACAGCCAGTATGACCCGGCTGGTTCGCTCCAGGACTCACTCGGCCTCCAGCGTCGGCTCGACTGATGGTGCCCGGAGCCGCAGTGCCACCAACGTACTGCCAGAGGGCGCTAGCTCAGCCAGCCCCAAACACACAGCAACACACACCATGGAAGTGACTGCATAGGACAACTGTCAACCTCTTCCTGCTCTCCTCTCTCATCTCCTCCTTTCCTTTCCTCTCCTCTCTTCACTTTTCACTTCTCCATCTTCTCATCATTTCTCTCCTATTCTTCTCCTCTTCTTCTTTCTCCACCCCCCTCCTTAGACACTGTGTCCACCAGGGAGCGCTCTCTTTCCAGCAGTTCTACCATTTTAGTGGTATACGCTCCTCAAATTTAACTTGATCCATCCAGAAAACTGAAAAAGGAACACAGGTCCAACATCACCGTTCAGGTAGAGATGGGTGTTTCCTGCCTGTGTTCCTAGATGACTCAGTTCAGCAGCACATGCTCCTTTTGGGTTCAGCTGTCAGTTTAGCGCTCTTGGTCCTGATAATAATAAATAAAAGATCACAGTGGTTTCGGGATGACAGCTGAGTCTGCTTCAGCACTCAACACATCCAACTTCAAAATAGGTGGAAGTTGAAAATGCATCAGAATTGGCAAATAGCTGTCAGAGCAGCACAGAAACCATCTGGTGCTGCCTGGTGGACACAGGAGCTTCCAGTGGACCAGAAAAACCAGGAGAAACGTGGAGGTCTGGAAGGAGCTCATGGTTGTGTGGCTGCTTCCTCACGTTATGTCGCCATGTTTGGCGACTACCCAATATTGCTAGTTGGCATTGAACGCAACGTTCACAGTACAATTTGTTTAACCATTTGTGGTAATGTGGTGTATGTTGAGGTCATGTTTACAGCGTAGCCGCCATGTTGACGTGACGTCACATAACTGGGTTGAGAAGTCTAGCCTGAGCTTCCCACTTGGAGTTCAGAATTGAAAGACCAATGTTACTTTTCCAAGTTGAATGGTAGAATTTACGATTTTTCTAAATGTCTGGAACGCAGCATGACTCCCCTCCTCCTCCCTCCTCCTCACCTCTTCTCCCCTGAAGACAGTTGAACCGCCTTGGAAACAAGGAAGGTTGTGATGAGTACATGGAACCAATAAACACACACACACACACACACACACACACAGCCAGCTGTTCTGGAGGTTGGTGTGTTTTCCAGGTTTCTCCGTGCTCTGACTACCTAACCGGCTCGGTGTGGTTGCCATGGTGATGCTGTAGATGTAACTGGAGTCCGACTGGTTCATATTTCTACACCAGACCTGTAGGGTTGGTTCTACTGAATCCACTTTCTCTCTTCCCCTTTTGGTCCTGATTATTGTTGTTATTATTATTGGTGTTATTTCCTATGAAGTTTGTTTCTGAAGCACTGAATTATTTCCTGACCCTGAAACTCAACTTTAACCTTTAACCTTTCCCCTTGTTGGTGACCCTGAAACCACCCTGGCTGGTTGACCCCTGACCTCTCATGTCTTGTGAGGGTGTTGGGACATGGAGACAGCATGTGGCTGGGTTGAACTGGATCAGTGTAGTGAGTAACTGATGTAACACTGTAAACCAGGGAGCTCTAAACTTCAGAGATAAAAGAACCGTTTTATTCCAGGGTCTGTTGAGATGAACATGTAGAAACGATCTTCCTTTACTGGCTGGGATGACTTGCTGGCTGCTGAAGTCTTGATGGTTCTAGTTTAACCTCCTACTGAAGTCCATGAAGTGAACTTGTCATGAGAGAGGGTTGCCAGTTGTAACCTTGATCCCCCTCCAGCATGCCAGGGTTATGTGTTGGTTATGTACATTATTCTAGACGTTTTGGCTTCCAAGTGTGTTTGGCTGTTCAGTGCTGAGTATTTGTTTCTGTATCTGTCGAGTGACATTTACTTTATGAATTGCACTTTAAATGTCACGGTGTGTTCTGGAGCAGGGAGTGCTGAGTGGCAATCAATGAACCGCTTTGAACCGATCCAAGCAACGGGCCTGTTGAACGCAGCTCAGATTTCAAGGCCGCCAGTCAAAGCCGTTGAAGTGGCGCCCGGCGGCCATGTTGCTTGTGTTGCTGAATGACTGCTTAGTGTCGACTTGGTATCTGTAGTACTGGCAGTGATAAAACTTAATCTTTACTCTTATTGGCTGATGTTGTGCTGACTTGCTGTCTGGGTGAAGTGTTGCATGGTCAGTGTCCCGCCCCCTACTGACCGGAGGGCATTATTACAGGGTAGGAACTCAATCACCATCCAGATGCTGATAGGTCGGTCTGCTCAGGCGACCAGCCGGCATCTGGAGTCTCGTTCCCCTCTGGTAAACGCTACATTTGTTTTGGCGTCTGCCGCGGTGGAAACCTCATATCTCCAAGTTAACCTGTCAGACTGGAGGTTTTCATGTGGCAGCACCACGTTACTACATACATGTTCTATACTCAGTATAATACTGTTTATTACTATTTATTATGACTGGTTTGTACTGAAATAAAGTTCGATGTTGTAACTCTGAGGTTTGTACTAAAACATGGTTCATTACGTTTCATGATTTTGAGGTTTGTACTGAAATAAAGCTCCTTATCCAACTGGTCGTTTCAGCCGAGCCCTCTGATTGGTCCAACATGCTGATGATTCTTAGAAAGTACAGCAGTGTTGCCTCTAGGATGTTACTGCTAACATAAATCAGAAAGCTGTTCTGTACAGAAGCCCTAAGAGGCCATGCAGTATGACTTTGGGTTCCGGTTTCTCGTGATAAACAAGACGGGACATTCAGCTGAGCGCCACTGCAAGCAACCAAAGCAGTGAGTGACCATCAGCGTCAGCCAGAGTATCTATCATGTAGTGGCTGGTGGGGGTCCTGCTCCGGGTCTCTGATGTTGATGCCGGTAAAGGCACAAATGCGACAGCCTCCTTTTCAAGTGTCGTTCACTAATCTGGAAGTTATTATTGATAAACATAATGTAATTTCTGAGTCACTCTGGTCAAAGTAGTTTAATGTGCTCATCCATCACAAGCAGCAGCTCAGTCAGTCCACAATGTACGGAGGCAATGTCAGTGTGATAGTAGCCTAGACTGAAAGTTATCACGTGATCACGAGAAAACAGAACCCAAAATAGTAATATGGCATGGCCTCTTAGGGCTGCCGTAGTTCTGAGATCAGCACCATGATCAGGGTGTGAAACTACAACTCTTGTTAGATTCTTACTGATCACTGAAATAAAACCAGTGGAAACTTTCACATGCAGAAAAACATCCATGTTTATCACTGAAAAGGTGATTTATTATAGATGTTGAGTGTTCAGTGGGCGACGTTCACTTGTCACTTTGCTTCCCTATGGGAACGCTTACTAGACAGTCTTTACTTTGAGAGCTTCACCCACACACTGGTCTTGGTCCGGTACTGGTCCACTCTGCTGTGACTGACCCAGCAGGGCGGTTCTCTTCATCTCAGTCAGGAAAGTGAAACCAGGCGTCTGAATTTCCCCGGAAAACGAGACCAAGCAGCCGACGTGGCTCCTCCCTCCTGGTGCGTCTAACAGGCAGCAGGGGGCGCCGTCTTGCTGCAGAGCCGACCCAGCAGACCGGCCATCTGCAGCAGGGAGTTGACGCCCTCCGCCACCTTCATGTGGGTGTAGCCGATCTCCTGAGGAAACACAGCAGGGAGTTTGACCTTGAAGGCACCACTTTCAAACTCATGTCATTTCAACCGGTCAGAAGACGACTGAACTCGACGTTCTTACACATTTCAAACTCCCAGACCAAACCTGGTCAACCTAAAGACTTCACAGGGGATTTTTTCTACATCCTTAAAAAACAGCCAATCATGACTCTTCATCACAAGACTGTTTTTTCCCTCCAATATAAAAGCGCGTCACCTAACTAAAATAAAAGTCTGCAAATCTTTTTCTTCACATCTAATCAGATTTTCTCACAATTTCCACCCTCGTTCAGACCCGTTGATTCACACCTCAACAGTAACGGCGGTTGTACGTCGTCGTGGTGTAACTCCACACCAGGTAAACAAGCTAAAGATGAGCGGTACTGTGAGAGCTTGTTTTTATCCTCGTCTCACTTCTTCACCAGCTTTCGGTCAAAACCACAAACTGAAAACTAGTACCAATACTTTTTCTCAAGGGCTTCAAGTTCAAGTTGTGTCTTACATTAAAGTTTTGAATTACTGAAAAAAACATTTGGAAATAAACGGTTCAATATGACCACAATCTGCTGGCACTTTCCCCATAACTTGTTTCCTGGTGTGTGATTGGCCGCTGGGAGGCTCAGCACCATCAGAAGACGACGTAACTCTTCCTCACCTTGATGAACTCCAGCTTGAGGAACTCGGGCATCTGGAAGGTCTTACACACCCTGAAGATGTTCCCGATGATGTCCTCCGGCGAGTAGCCCAGAGCCCACAGCTGCTCCACGATCTTGTAGGCCTCGTCGATGTTGGCGTCCACGCAGTATCCCAGCATGCTTTTCACCAGCAGAGGATGCGGCTCGTCGCACACCTTGAAGACATTCTCGCTGTTGATGTAGCCGAAGCCGGCGTTGGTGGACTGGAGGTTGTTCAGGGCCTGGAGACGCAAAACAGGAAGTGGTGAGAGACGAGCTGATGACGCTGCTGTGGTGCGAAGCTTCCAGGTGTGTTTGACGCTCCGCCCCCTGAAGCTCCGCCCCCACACCAGGGCCATCCATGTCAACTGGCCTGGTTTAAGGGGGAAACAAGGCAACAGTAAACATGTCCTCCTCATAAAGACGCCTTGGCCAATCAGCAACAAGACGCGTCGTCAATCAGACCAGTGATGTCGCAATGTTAAATATTTTGACCTCATAGCGCCCCCATCAGGCCGATCAGTGTATTTCTTAAATGGATAATCTGAAATCCAGAACAGTTTTGTCTCGACACTAAAACAGTGAATGAAAACAAAACGTCGCCGACTGATCGGTGCACCTCTAGTTTACAACCTCAGACGGGCTGCAGGACGCCGGTCGACGAGCCTGTCGCCTCAGAAGGTGTTTGGTCTGACCTGTCTCATGTCTCCCTGGGCGGTGAAGATGACGGCCTCCAGCCCGTCGCTGGACACCGACAGCCTCTCCTGGTCCACCACCTCCTGCAGCCTGGCCAGGATCTGGCCGTTGTTCAGCTTGGAGTAGCGCAGCACGGCGCAGCGCGACTGGATGGGCTCGATGATCTTGTCGGAGGCGTTGCAGGCCAGAGCGAAGCGCGTCGTCTTGGAGTAAATCTCCATGATCCGCCTCAACGCCTGCTGGGCGCCGTCCGTCATACTGGAGGTACAGAAGAATAGAGAGACGCCATACAGGCAGGTTAGACGGAGACAGACGCCTCCATGACACCTGCTGCTCCGTCTGTCACACTGAAGGTACTTTAAGTTAGATTTAACAGATGCTCAATGCATGCTGGGATAGGCTGCAGGCTGAATGGGAATAAGCTGGTAAAACACTGAACGTTGAACAGACGTTGATTTGACTCCGCCCATCGCTGCTTCCTGCATCGTTTTCAGAAACAGCCTAAATCTCTTTCTGGTATCAAAACAGTTTTGATATGATTTTTTTTGCCGTGCAATAATATCATAATCCGTTTGGGTTGACATTGAAGTTTGCCGCCTCCTGCACGTCGCTGTCCGTCAAATGCATGCTGGGTAGCCAGTGGGCAAGAGCCTCACTGGGCGGCTGGATGGACAGTCAGACAGACAGGTGCTGTCTTACCTGTCGGCCTCGTCCAGGATGATGATCTTGTGTCGTCCTTTGGGCAGAGTGACTTTCTGCTGGGCGAACATCTTGATCTTGTTCCTCACCACATCAATCCCCCTGAAGACAAACATCACCGTGAGTAGCAGCCCTGACCGACGCCCCTCGCTGGTAGACCAACGTACCAGCTACTGTCAGTTTCCCACCCAGGTTTTATTTCATGAGATATTTTCAGTAGGTCTCACCTGTCATTTGAAGCATTGAGCTCCAGGACAGCGTCTTTCATGGAGGCCCCCAGCAGAGCTCTGGCTAAACACAGGATGCTGGTGGTTTTTCCTGTGCCGGGAGGACCTGAAATAATGATGTGGTAAATACTGTTCAGTTGAATCAAACATACAGAAATAAGTCAGGGAGGAAACTACAGTCCCACTTTCACATTAAGACAAGTGCTTTATTAGTGATGCTGTCTATTATTTTACCTCCTTCTGAAATGTACACACCATTTACCTCAACACACTGAAGCTCCTCTGTTATATTCTCTTGTTAAATTGATGTTAAATTGAGGGTTAAAGCATTCTTCCTTCAAACCAACATGTAATATTACTGTAGCTGTATTCAGGCGTATTAGCTTGCAGCTAGCAGTACCCATTCGTTTGAACGAGGTATGCTAAAATGCTAAGAAGCCGTTTCTTGAGACCTCTAAAACTGATTTAACACTCAAAATACTTTATTTAACTGTATTGAAGACCTTTTAAGGCCTTGAGTGTAGATACTGTGATTCAACACCATGTGGTGGTACCGGACAGCTCCCGGTGGGAACGTAACTGTATGTACGTTAACGTTAGGGCATGGCGGAGCTGGACAAGACGTGGAGCTCTGTCGACCATCCCTGGATCAATAAAGGTTACAATGAAAAAAAATGTAGCTGAACGAAAGCTTAACTTCACACTGTCAAGCCTCCCCAGTCTTTCACCTGCAATGATGATGTTGGGTACGTTCCCCTCCCTGGCGAACACCGCCAGCCTGCTGACCGTCTCTTCGTTACCGACGATCTCGTTCAGCTTCAGCGGTCTGTACTTTTCTATCCAGGGAAGCTCGTACACGCCGCTCGAGCTTTTCGCCGCAGCTTCGTCCGTTTTCTGCTGCTCCTCCGTCGGTTTCTGCTCCGGCTCGGCTGCTACCTCGTCCACGTCCATGGCTGTGTTTTGTTTCTTCTGTCAAACCCGCGAATCAGCCTCAATTTTCCCTCCCTGACCCGACCGACACACCAGTAAGCTGCTGTTTCATTGGTCGAGGAAGATGGCGCCGATTGGCCGAGAGCAGCGTGCGGAAAGCTCGCGATATTTACCCGCTGTACCCCGGGAATTATTAATTTTGATACATATATCAAAATATATATTAATATTATTATTATATTAATATTGAGCATTACTAACAGAAGCTGAACACGTAGACATACTTTCTCTAAATAGATGAAGAGTAAATAGTAAACATAATATATAAATAATATAATAAACAAAACATAAACAAAATATTGTTTCAAATGTAAACGATTATGTATCATGCATACATTGTGTATGCTTTAAATAATTGCATTTGTTTTTACTGTATTTATTAAATACTTTTACTGTTTTTTGTAAGTATTAAATAAATATTAATGTATTTATTTGTATTTTTAATCAGGGAAAAACTATACAGAATATACAAATATACAGAATCAGGTATGCATACTACAGTTTTATTTTCTAAGGGAGCTCGAGTTCAATGCTTCTACGGGTCTTAGTATGTATTGTACTGTATTGTAATGTATCTAGATCTTGTTTGGTTTACGCACGCCCCCTGGTGGATGCCGTGCCACACAGCAAGGAAGTTGTCATCATCCAAATCACTTCCTACTTCCGCAAACACAGCTCTGGCTTTCAGTTTATCGGTTGATCAATGCGGCGGTTGACATCTGCGTATTCTTTACTGTATTCTGACATTTATGAGTTAGCATGACGGCCACCAACCGCTCTTCTGTCACGGAGCCTCCCGGGCTGGAGACCCAGCGGAAGGAGATCGAGTCTCTGCTCCGGGAGTGTGAACTCCGAGCTGGCGACTGTTGGTGAGAGTCTTGCCGCCCTCGGCTAGCAGGGCGCTGAACTGACACACACACACTCACACACAAACACCAGTGACAGCGCTAACCGTTAGCATGAGTTAGCATCGCAGGGCTAACGTTATCTAACGTAACGTGAACTAACAGGGTTAACATGAAGTCAGTTTGTTTGGACACTTTATCTTCTCGGCAAAGTCTGTTTCACTATGTTTCTGTGGTAGCTCGCGCCACTGCTGTTGCTAACCTAATACGATACCTGAACTAGCCAACGCACTAGCCAGCTAACGCTAGCCTGTCAACCAGCAGTAATGCTGCCTTCAAGGTCTCCTCGTAAGCTCCAACTTTTTGGGTTGAGAAGTCGTAAATACGCGTCAAGTGCCTGTGGTGATACATAATGACAAAGTGAACATTGTAACTGAAGTATTTTTGATGGCTGTTGTACTTTGGTAATCAAGTGACACAGAGCTACTGTGTGATGCAGAAGGAAGAGGACACAGCGTGCATCAGGCGTGTAATGGTGGAGGTGTTTACTATTACTGATAACATCTGCAAGTTTAATTCCCTATGAACATCCCTTGTAATTTTAAAATCCTTGAAAGTGAAATATCCAGGAAAAGAACTATTGTGGTTTGGTAAACCCAGAGGCTTTCTGATGAGACGTTGAAGTGTTATCTCAGTGCTGCATTATGCCTCTGGTAGCTGTCAGATTGTCATAACACATGTTGGCTTTTACCTCTTGTCGCCTAATGGAGGCGCAAAGGCTTCAGGCACCAGCACCACATCGTTGAGACGGACAGGGAGAAGGGAGAAATTAAATAAAATCCCTTCCATGATCAAAATATCACAACTTGATGCAATGCATCTCATTTGGCAGCATCTGGTAAATAAGTTTGCAAAATCCATCTTCATCTCTCACAGACAATGGGACATTTGTTTCTGTAGAGGAAAATATTTGGTGTTGATAGTAGAAATAAAGCTGGTTTGACTGACGAGTGTAGCTGGTGATGTGTTACCTCTGGGCTGTCAGATATCTTTTATCCCGACAAAAGTTCCTCTGGAATGAAACACAGTGAGTATAGATGATCGTGTGTTTGAATGGGTGAATGAGAGGCAGATATTGTAAAGCACTTTGGAGAAAAGCGCTATATAAATACAGTCCATTTACCATCCATTCATTGATGTGAGCTTCACTTATGATTACGATATTTCCGATGGCACTTGAAGGCAGCATGCAGCGCTACTGTAACGAAACGCTGATGTAACGCTAACGTTACTGATGTTTACATGCTTGGATGTTAACGTTACTGAAATGTTTTGGCCAAACCAGCAGGACTCAGTCTGGTCTCATCGGTCACAGAACCATGATGGCTACCTACACCAGACTCGGTACTGCTGGTTTCACTTTCGGTTCACCACACCTTTGAGCTGACTAGTGCCGGGCTGGGCTGGGCTGGGAGATATGACTGTTATGGAGGGCAGGGCACCAGACTGACACAACCACCATACTGGTGACTGGTGACGTGTTGATCTGGACTGAGGAAGTCGAGGATCAGCTGCAGTTTAAGACTCTCTCTGGTTGGGATGTTTTTATGCTGAGGAAAAGGCTGTATTTGAACTTCAAACCATTTGGTTTTTGGCCTGAGATGAGGAAGATGATGAGTTTTTCCTTCCTGTGGAACTGAAACTAAAGGAAACCCTGAAGTGTTGAGCTCTTGGTGTTGGAGAGTCTCCTGCTCCAGCGGTGAAGGAGCTTACATACAAGGAGCTTGAGCGCGTTGGTGTGGTGGCGGCTGCTGTGAAGCTGTCGTGGAAAAATGCCTGTAAGCGCTCAGACATCTTTGAAATAACAGAAAACACTGACAGGTTAAAGTATCAAATATATTGTACACAGATATATTGGAGAGGAAGACCTCGTCAGGTCCCACAGGAAGTCATAGTCTCTCTATCCTCTCTCTCTCTCTCTGAAATCTTTATAGTCTCTCATGATTGGTTCTCCTTGCTAAGACCACATGGTTCAAGTTCAAGTCATTTATTATCAAATGTGCAGCATCACTTACAGTCATACTGGACAATGAAATGTTTTGGACGAGGCTCATTCCAACATGGTAGGTACACATGAATCACAAAGATAAAATAGAATAAGTAAAATAAAGTAGCAATAGAACAGATTAAGAGCTAAACTAGAATAGAAGCAGCAGGTTTGGTAAACATGAATGATCTAAAGATACAGATGTACAGGTATAAAGTGCATGTACATCTGAGTGTTGTACATAAAGTGACGTGTGTGTGAGGAATAGTTATAGCTCAACGGTTCAGTAGCCTGATGGCCTGTAAGTAGAAGCTGTTCTTCAGTCGTGAAGTGCGTGACTGACCGCTCCTGTACCGTCTGCCAGACGGTAGCAGGGTGAACAGTGAGTGTGCAGGGTGACTGGGGTCCTTGGTGATTTTGTTGGCCTTCCTCAGGCATTGGGTGAGGTAGATGTTGTCCAGGGTGGGCAGCACCCTGCCCGTGATGGTCTGGGTGGTTTTCACCACCCTCTGTAGGGCCTTGTGGTCCTGGGCGGAGCAGCTGCCGTTCCTCCTAGACGATCTCCATAGTCGTGGTCTGGTCAAGATCAGATTCCTGACTTCCTTGAAAAGTCTCTCTAGCTGGTTCTGCTAAACTTAGGAACATGTTCACAACATGTATGTTACATGTCTGTCACAGGGACAGCCTGGTATCAATACACTATAATAACTGATAACTGATAAATGATAAATACCAGCAGTCTTCACTTTCACAATGGCAGTGATGGTTGGATGTAGTCAGGGTGGGACATGAAACGATGCCTGGTAAGTTTTCCTCTGCATGTGGTGGTTAGGTTCATCCCTGTTTTAGGCCCAGTTCTGGTCCCAGTTCTGGTCCCAGTTCTGGTCCCAGTGCAGGTTTCAGCTCCGGGCCACATGGTGCCAAGCGGTGGTGGAGATCCTCTCATGCTGAGTTGATTTGTTGATCGATTTAGTGTAATTGATAATGAAGAAGACGTTGATCACTTCCTGTGTGGAGGAGATTTCCCCCCAGTGACCAATCAGACACCAGGATTTATCTGGACCAATAGGGTGAATCTACGGGACGCTGTGCTGCAGCATCACTTCCTGGTTCAGCCTGAGAAGATGGCTGCTGCAGCTTTAACCAACCCTGTACATTTATAACAAACGGTCTTTGTACTGCACACTTTGAATCACAGGTTAGAGAGCCGGTGTCAGACCGAGGTAGATAACCCAGAAGGTAGACAGACAGGAAGCGCGTGACGGCGCCGGTCTGACCTCCATGTCTCCTGCAGGTACGTGGTGGAGCGCCGCTGGTACGAGCAGTGGAAGGAGTTTGTTGAGACGGGAGACCAGAACTCCTCCTCCTTCCCGGGACAGATGGACAACACGGAGCTGTTCGAGGGTCAGTTTCTGAGACGTGTTTTAGTCTCCGCC
>CABFOQ010016462.1:5955-16677 GCA_900660455.1 Gephyroberyx darwinii | reverse complement strand
TGGTAATCTCGATCTGATAATGGTCATATACCATGCCACTGAGCGTGGAAAGGTAAAATATGATGCCCCGGACCCCACTCCCTTTTTCCGTATCTGCGTTTCACTGCCTTTTCTTAGATTGCAAGCTTCACTGGCATGTAGAGGACAGCGGCGCTATACAAAAACACAAGAATATAATAGGAGATCATCTTTATTGTCACTTACACGTGGTAATACAAACAAATTAGTCAGGTTCTTGTGTTTCAGGTTTGGGTAACAAAAACAATCACAAGTACTTCATGTACGTTGTCCACCTCGTCATTTCTCATCTTCATTTTGTTGCTTTCAACAGGTCAGACACTCCAGGATTGGGTTTCTGAGTCTGAGGGCAAATATGCCTGTGCTAGCCAATCTCATTGTGCAGAGTAAAATGTCACAATCACGCCACAAATGGAGAGAACATGATACACATTGTATTGGATAGAGGGAGCACAATGTGTTGCGAAATGTAAGACGGGGGTTTTCATTTTTGTTTTTTTTCCATTGCGGCTGTTTTACACATGGTGAATGTCAGATGCATTGACAGATTTATGGAGACTGATTCGTTCAACAGTGTTCTAATGCAAAAAGATTGTCAGTTTGGAAGTCATTACTGCCAATCCATAATTTTAACATCAACAGAGGGTATGGATAAATCAAATAATTACACTTATAACCCTAGTATATGTATACTTCAGAGTTTATTATATATTTTGTTGGCTAATTTAGTTTGACTGTTGTTTGCCTTCAAAACAGCCATAATAATGAAGCCATTCTACTGCAATCAATACAAACTACTTCCACAATCTAATTTTATTTTCGTTTTCTAGGATCAAACAACGGGCGCAATAGCACACGTCCATTTTGAACTTGCATCTAACTCAGGGTGGGACTCTCTACTCTAATCAGAAGAAGTACATGGGACTGTTGTGTACCAAGATGCACACCATAGAAAATCTGGCAAACCTTTATCATTTCACAGATTCCCCACTGAAAAATCTATTAGAAATGAATGTCAAGAATCCGAAGGCATGTAGGTTCACATTTTAAGGTCAAATATTTGGCCTATGATAGCTAGCTACTGGAATCTAGTCTTGGTAGTTAGCTAGTAATAAGCTAACTAACTTTCTTGCTAAATTCAAGCAGTCATTGTAGTTGTTGTTCCTGAGTTTGCTAGCTAACATTGCTAGCTGATAACTCTTAGGTCTACCTGAATCCCCCTTTCTGGGTACAGCTTCCTACCCCAAGTGTTCAACATGGCTGGTGTGGGAATAAGGTTACTTAAGGTTACTTACAAGATGAATAATGGACCAGTAACTTTGTTAGTGACAGAAAGACGATTTCTATGTTTAGTAAAAAAAGAAAAAAAGAAAGAAAAAAAAGATGGTTACAACTTCTGCACTGTCTGTATCATAGGACTGCAAAAATACAAAAGTTCAGTCAGGTCATTCCACCATGGTGTAAGGGCTTAATCAATGTAAGGCAAAGCTTGACCTAAGGGCTCTTTTGTTTATTACTCCAACACTTTTGTTTCCTGTTGACGGCAACACGATTCTCCAAATGTGGGAGTTTTGGTAGGATGATTTGGTTTAGGGAGAAGTTACACCTCAATGAGGTTAGGAGTCTGATACTCCCTCTGGGGAAGCTGATGAGCATAGACACTGGACAGGAGATGCGAGAGAGAGAGCAAAAAGAGAGGGAAAGATAGAAAAAGAAAGACGAGAAGATAGATAGATAGATAGATAAATAGACAGACAGACAGACAGTAGAGCTAGATGTAGAGAGAGTAAAGGAAACACTAAACTAAATAAGTGGAAAAGAGGGATGAGAGAGCAGAGGTACATATGCAGGAAGCTAACCGATAAGGCCCAACCTTTGTCAATGCTAGGCGGATGACAACACCCACACCCTTGACCCACCATTAGTCATCATTGTTAGTAATGGAAAATGGAAATATCAACTATAATGCTCATAAATGTGCTCGCCCACCGTAGCTGAGGGAAAATGCTGTGTTATTCTTTATCACAGTAAATGAAGCTGACTGGCCATCGGTACTGTTTTAGGAGAGCGTGTGTGTTCATCCCGCCGAGCGAGGCATGTTGTCTTTCCTTGAAGTCAAGTTGGGCGTTCTCACGTGTCCTCCTTGGGGAAACTGCCTCAAAGAACGATGGCCAAGGCCCATCGTTTCCACCTTTCTCAGAATTCGTCAGCAATCAAATTTCACAATAATAGCGTATATAAGTATAAGATGAATACGCCCTGGCAATAAAGAAGCAAAGATCTGTCATACCCCGTCATTTTTGCCATCACTTCTCAAATGCTGGCAGGCGCTTGAGGTAGTTAATACTTTCTGAGGAGCTCTGCGTTTGAACTCATGCAGAGCGGGCTGTGCACTAGCATAAATATGAAACTATGTGAGTGAATTTGACGACATTCACGATTCATTGGGGAGGGTGTGAGAATCAGTCCTCAACCAAAATTTCCATAATGTAGTGATGTTACACATAAAAGAAGCTCCCTACATTTTGTCTGCTGTGATGCCAAGCCACAAGGCACTTTAGACAACAGTGCCACAATTTCAGCTATAGTCTTCTGCGTCCTCTGGCCATTGCATAGCTCCACTGGACTAATGAATCAATAATGAAATATCAATGTCAGGCCTTGAAAACAAGCCAAAAAAGACATGGCGATGCTGCATTAGAATAACAAGCAGCTAATATGATTTAGTGCCAACATCTTTGCATTGGATTTAGTCTTGGCATTGAGGTTCTGTCTTAATTGCCTGGCCTGCTGTATGCACTGCAATGTATTGTGCAGACAGACAGAGCAAATCTACTGACGGAGCAAAGATAAAGACATGGGGACAAGATGACTATTATCCAACATGTGACGAAGGTTTGGGTGGTGGGTAGCATTGTCAAGATCACAAGTGGTATTGCGGACATAATGTGTAGCGTCAACTTTTGTTAAAAACTGAACCGCCAAGGCGTAAATTCCTTGTACCAAAACAACGCCTTGAAGAACAAGAAAAAAAGACCAAGTGATTCATAGGTTTACAGTTCTGGGGATGTGACCTAAAAAGGACCATTGTTTGACATTTATGGGCACCACAATGCGGCACCGGAGCCTAACAAAAAGTCTGGCAAACACCATGGCTGCAGTTCAACCATTAAGGCAACCGTCATAGCGTTGCTTTTCTTTAGGAGCTGCAATATAAAAGACTAATGAACACAATGAGGGCTTGACGCATAAGGTTGCTAATAATTTGTAAATGTCGTAAAACGGAGAGCACTGGGCTGAGGTAGCTAACCAGCCCACACACAGACTAGTCCACATCCCTTAGCATGAACAATGCCTAGCTGTTTTTGTGCTGGATTGACGGTGTGGCAATGTGGAACCGGCCTGAGGATTAACAAGAGTTCACTGAGGGAGGAATTTGAGGACACAAAGCCTAGCGACAGCAGGGGACCGGCAAAGTCAAGTGTTCTTCATGTCATAAACCACTGTTAACTGGGAACCACGGTAGGACTCCCTGCGCTCCACGACTTTAAATCTTTTTCCCATAGACGTCAACTTCAAATAACAATCAGTGCAACATCAATGCTTTGTTGTACTTTTGGAATGCTGGCTGGTGAGGGATCATGGCTATGTTGGTTATTCACTTCATCTGATCCACCCTAACTTTGAGCTTCCTGGTCTTTTGGAATGGGACTCAGATGCACATGTTAAACTTTTGAATGTTGCCAGCTCCAGAATAGCAGGAAAAGTTCCCTACATTCCTCTTCATTGACCTCTGAGTCATTCCTGTCTGGCACGAACCAACCAGGAAACAGCCGTTGCCCCCACTGGGGCATACTCCCAACTAACAAAAATTGAATCTGGTAACTGCTTTTATGAATCAAAAGTTCCCCTGCACTGAAAATCCCCATGCAAAAGGAGTGGTGCGATTTGCAGCCTAAGATAGATCAATTCAAAATGTGATTACTCTTGCTTTTTCTTTTTAATGGGAAAGTCCCAACTTAGATGTAGAATTTTCCAGAAAAGGAAGTTATTAGTTTTGAAGGAGACTTCTTTGTTTATTTTCATTTCCAAGTTGCCAGTTTGTATTTTCCCTTATTTCCCCAGTTGTCCATGTAACACTGCTATAACCAAAAATACAGATGTTCCTCAATCTATCGGGTTTTTTTGGAGAAATGAACAACTTAAAAGATATTTCCCAGAACACTCATAAAGTGTAATCTGCATAGCATCAACCTCCATCATGAATTTTCCCATTTTTGCATGTATGTGTCAACCTGTCAGCTTTAGTCCACGCCACTTCCTTCCATAGGTGTGAGATGATTGATTGTTGGTTTTTCTGTGTTGAGTCACTTGACAAAACATCAAGGAGGGAAAGGACATGCTCATAAAAGTTTTTACTAGAAACAGACTGCAGCATGAGGCATTTTGTCAATTTCTTGTTCATTCCCATCCATCATGGGATGCTTCAGAAATGCCTGCTGAATATATAAGATGTTGAAGAAAGCAACTGACAGGTTATTGGCTTTAGATTACTTAACAATATCAAAAGATTAGTGTCTGTAAAAACTAAATCCACTTATTAATAGATTTTGGCAAACTGTCAAATTAAAAAGAAAAATACAGTTTTTTATGTTTCACTGAACACAGAGATGTTCAGATGTGTTGACTAATGACATGGATTGAGTGCATTTCGTGATAATATCGCAACCCAGTCCATCAACAAAACTGAACTGAAACTATTGAAACTAGTTGAACTTTTGACGGCGCGGAGGTAAACGTCATCCGCTAACAGACTTCATCAGCCAATGAAATTTGCACAGAGGTGGTCTCTCTGGTCTCTGTCAATGTGGGTTCTGCAATGTCCAATGTCGGAGAGTAGGGGTCTGCAACTCAAAGACTGTGTCGGGCATCTCTTTATGACTGCGACTCGGGCAAGGCTCAGGCTCCGGCCTTATGCGAATAATAAACTGTGTGTGTCTGTGTGTGTGTAGCCTATGTAAGCTAAGCCACTTGAGGTAGAAGGGAGACAGAGAGAGACAAACTAGTGCTTATGCTAATTATGCTGCAGCATTTGGCGCAGATGTTGGTTCAGATCGGGTTCGGCTAGGGCCTTAAAGTCGGCATAAATTTTGGTTCGGGCTGAAATTTCACACCCATGCAGACCTCTACCAGAGAGCATTTGCACGGAGGGTTGTGAGCGCTCAAACTGGCCATGCAAGTTCGTTCTTACTCTTGCTAGTTCGTTCTTACAACGCAACCTAGGTTCAACGCATCCTTATCTAAGGACATTACACACCTTTACAGTTGCAACCATATTGTATAAACATGATGCTCAAATACACATAGCTGAACACTCTTGATTGTATTCATACATTGATATACACATTTAATGTTCTTGGTTATTAAAACGATTCTCACTCTGATTCTGAATAGACACCCTATGGACTAAACTGCTGCAAACTGCCGCAGTTTTTTTTTATTTTTATCATTCTCATATTGTTCAAATTAGAGAGAACAGTGTGAGCTGAGTCATTTTTAAATGAATACTGTTTTTATGATCTTATTTTTATTTTTTTTGGCATATGTCAGCAGCAATTACTAGACGAGTAACATCTTTAATAGGGTTTTCACCCCTCCCTTTCACGCATCGTAAACTGTGTGTTGTCCTTCAGGAATATCATGCAGTTGGCTGATGTTAATGTATAACTTCCTTTAGCTGTTTATGTAATGATGCCATCTTAACTGTTGCAGTTTTGAGCTGGAGGTCACATTTACACTTTAGACCTATAGATTGTAATTTTGCAAAAGTAGACATTTTGTTGTTTTATTAGTTTTGAGTTATGAGTTCACAAGATCAAGGAAAATGCAAAACCATAAGATCATGAAATTGTGTTGCATGAGGTGGGTGAAAGAAACTCTCATTTAAATATTTAATAATGAAATAAATAAATAAATGTAAACATTTTCTTCTGCAGGTACACTGACAGGTTGTGCCATGTTACCTTTTGCCAGAACTTAAGGCTGAAGCGTACTGGGCGTGTCAAGTTGATGAACTATGGTGCATTGCAAGCGGCAAATTTAAAGCGTCAATGGGACAGCTAGCCATTGGGTACTACAATGAGTACCAAATGAAAATAACTGGTTTCAATTGCTGGAAGAAATTACTGGAAATTGTTACTTCCAATGTGTTTAGGCCTTTAGAAATATTGGCTACATACAGTTTATGTAACCACCTCCACAATGTGGCCATAGTGAGATGCCCAACAAGCCTGGCATGTATACAATCTCCAAGAATCAGAAACAGTTCCAGTTTTCTGTAAACATTATTGCTGCTGTTGCTGTGTTTTTGTACCTAAACCTCATCACCCAAGTGTCCACACCACTTTGATTGGGAGGTCAAGTTGGGGCAGATATACATTTTGGGGTGGTCTTAGCATGCTATAGGTATGACTAGTAGTTTAACTGAATTTTGATTTGGTTTGACTGATTTTTTTGTTGTAAATAACATTACCATAACAATAATAAGTGCTTAAACAAGTCTGATTACACACAGCACTCCTACTTCCATCATGAATGTGCTGGCAGGTGGACAAGGCCAAGGCTGCTGTGAATGCTGTATATACGTATAATAGCTACAGTATGTGTCCTTTGTGTTGTTCTCCCAAACCTGATTTGTAGTGTTATATACTACCCTTCTGGTCTATGTCTTGCCTGTATGTGTACAGGGAGAGAACTGATTGCTCTTGAAATCAGAATTTGGCCAAGGACACAGGGATCACGCACAGCTTTTCTAGTGTCCTCCTGTGAGCTCTTAGCTGCATTGTATGCTCTTTGTTAGTGGTCCTGACATGTGGTATTGCTAGATTGCTCAAATCCCATGAAGGAGCACAGCGATGGTAGAAAAGCACCTGTTACTTACACTTCTCATTCCACTTGGTTTCCAGGAAAATAGCACTTACAGCACATTATAGATTTAGGTGTGGCTACAATCCTCACTTGGAGCAGGCAGCAATGAAATGGGCTTTAGAGTTCACATACATCCATTCCCACATGAGCATTTTATCTGAAGATGTCAGAAGGCTGCCGGAAGATTACATTGGGGAGGCAAGGTCATCAAATTTTAACACAAACACATGAGGAAAATAGTTCTTGAGCACACTATCTCTCATCAGAGACACATAGCATATTGCACATTGCCAAGCTGGTGTTGCACAAGAGGACAATTAGATCACAAAACAGATTGTGTGTTTGTTCAAGTTCAGGGAGTATTTTGCGTATCTGCGTGTTTGTAATATTTATTGAGCTGACCTCCAGATATAAATGTGGTTTGTCAGACAATACAAAAGGCTCTTGAACAGTGGAAGTCAACCAGTTCATGTTGTCAGGGTTAGTTTATGTGTATGCTTCTACTTGAAAAATGACCCAGCAAACCGCAACAATAATCCAAATCCAAAGCGGTCAAATCAAGTTAAAAAAGCAAACATCCAGGACACATCATCTGTGTCTTTTTAGTACACGATAAAATACACAATACAGACGCCTGCATGGGTTTTGGTATGACCCTTCAGTGACTGTATTATACCAGGAATTGGAGTTTGCATGTGGATAGTCAGACATAGATTGTTCCAAGAAATCATTTAGAGGTTCAGATAGTTTTGAAAAAATCAATGTATGTAGTAGTAGTATGACATGTTGTGCTACGTGCAGTTTTTCTCACAGCAACAAGCACTGGAATAAGCAGTTAAAGCGCGGCTCAGATTGCAATCCAATAGCGGTCGGTGAGAGGGCTTCTGCTGGTGTAATGGGCTTGGAGAGGATGGTTAAATTCACCCTTCTGGTAGAAATACTGTCAGTCGTCCAAATCAAGAGCCTGTTTTTGATTTAGCTTGTTCAGTAGCGTGGCCGTCTATCACGCTGGAAAACACTGGACTTACCCTTGAAAACAGGGAAGAGCCTCGCCGTGAGCTCTGGTCTTTGCTAGCAGGGATGACACCTGGAACACTGGTGCCATGACCCAGATCACATGACGGGGCCGGTTCTCCCATCTTGATTATGTCTTGTCGGGGGAACTTTGTGCACATTTTAACTTGTGTCTCTGCTTTGTAATGCCCAAATGAGCACAACATTTTCACAATATTATACCATGTTAAAAATACACACCGAAACAACTTTTGGAAACTGTTTTGAACCGATGTCAAAAGATATTTCAGTTCTGATTTCACAAAATGCAGGTAGCATCTACTTCATGGACTTCCATTCAACTGTTGTTTCATCATTTGGTCAACGTCGAAACGTTTCCTGGGTTGTTGCCTTGTCTCTGTTCTGTGGGCTTCACTTGAATCAAAATGCTGTGCCTCCCCTCAAAAAGCCTTTAACCATCATACTAAATAAGGCATTCTTCACACACACGCACACACACACACATACACACGCACACACCAGAGTCACCCCGAGGAGCCCTTTCTCTCCACATAGCCTCGAGAGGTTTATGGAAACTTTTCTCCCAGATAAAATCCTCCACCAAAGACGTGAGGAACATGGCCCACTTGGTTCAAACAGCCATGAAATTGCAGCAGAGCCAGATAAGGCCTGATTAGACTTGTCAGGTTTGCTGCTTACCAGCACATTCAGCTTCACCACCTGCATCTTTTAACTCTCCAACTGTCTCTCCGCCCATCCCCCCGCCTGGGAAATGCTGAATGTGCACTTTCTCTCCTCACGTCTGTGACCCCTTAAAGCCCCAGTGAATGCTGTCTGCTCTCTCTATCTCAATCACACACACACACAAATAGGCACACAAGCACAGACAGATACTTCTGTGCACTTTCTTTCCCCATTCTGTGTCATACACACTTGCACACATGTTTGCGCATGCACGTGCACACACACGCACACACACACTTTCCTCCTCAACCTCAAAACTTGCACTTCCCTTCCCCCTTTGCACTACTCTGCGGTTTCAACTTGAACCTGTTACATATGGCTCTCAGGGACTGCGTTCCAGCTCAAGAGCCATTTTCCAAATGCAGTGGTAATGGCCTGGACGTCTGCAGCCAGTCAAGTTTGCCCTGTTCATGCCTGGAATTAAGCACGATGATCATTCGTTAATTAAGTTGGATTTTGGAAGTGAAGTTCATCATCTGCCATGTGTTAGGCTTCGATTTTGAATTTATGTGAGTTGTTATGCGTTTGGTCAGGCACAGCATACATGCAATTACAATTCCAGGGCTCCCCTCCCTTTTTTGGACGAAGTTCATAGCCGCAATGTGTTTTCCACAACAGAGATTAATCCAGAATCAACCAAATATAAATCCTTAAATACACTGTAGCGTATCAAATAAATGGTTATAAATAGTGTCCGTATGCAAACAAATACAGATGTTCCAACCACCAGCATTGTGAATTGACTTGGCTGTTTTTCACTTCTCATTCCAGTTCGAGTTCCAGTTTAATTAAGGGGCCAGTCAGACAAAAACACATTTCCTAAAGCTCTTTTTGATTGCTTTCCGTTTGATAGCCATTTGAATGTTGAATAACATTGCATGATATGCTCATTCTTTTAACACGTGCGATGCTTTGAAGTTCAGAAATGATGAATTATATGGCTCAATAAAAACACCCTCACTGCATGTAACTTAGTGCAGTATCATCTTGCCTCTCTGAAGAGTGTAGGGATCCCTATTATACCCCAGCCCCCCCACGCCCCAATATCCTGCACTTTTTATGCTCGCCAACAGGGCAATCATCTGCAGATTTGATCCCTCTAGATCTGCTGAAGTTGCTTAGTGACTGTCGGATTTAGATCTTTATTAGGTTCTTTTGGAACTGTGCATGTATGAAATGCCTGTGGTGATAACCTTTATAGGCCAGCAGATGACTCCCATGTAAAAACACTCTGAAGACATAACACTGCATGACAAATGCCATCGTAAAAAGACACATTAATGGACAAAGACCCCAACAGTCATTCAAAACTATCACTCAACACATAAAACTACTCAACTTTATTGAACATTTCTATTTAAATTGCCAGATTGTGGCAGATTGAGGGGAGGGTGGGAGTGAGGCCTAGGCTGGATCCAGGAGAGAGTTGAGTCAGTGGACTGACTCTCCCTGGATCCAGCACCGGCTGCTGCCAATTGCAGCCGGGTCCCTTTAACCTGTGTGTGCATGTGTGTGATGATTTGTGATTTGGTTGAGTGACTGAGTTCGACAGGCGACTGAGGAGTCGAGTTGGACTATCCAGGGAGAGAGGCAGTGTGACCAGCAGTGGCGACCGACCTGTTTCTTTTGTCTGCAGCTTTTCACACGTATCTAAATAAGATTTTACAGTGCATTGCCAGTAATCTTCATGAAATCTTATAATACCGTACACTGAATCTGATAAGTGACCACCATGTCAACATGACGTCATTTAGTGCCAGCATGCTACTGTTCCCTGTGGTATGTATGTGTGTGTGTGTGTGTGTGTGTGTGTGTGTGTGTGTGTGTGTGTGTGTGTGTGTCTAGGATGACATGAATGATCCTGGAGGAAAACAAGATAAAACTACAAATAAATAAATAAATTATATTGATTCTGAACCAGCAGAACCAGTAGAACCAGTAGAACCAGCAGAGTCAGTAGAACCAATAGAACCAGCAGAACCAGCAGAGCCAGTAGAGTCAGTGGAACCAATAGAACCA
>CABFOQ010016450.1:11371-24644 GCA_900660455.1 Gephyroberyx darwinii | reverse complement strand
AGCCATATGTTCTCTTATTTCACCAACAGTGAATCAACAGACAGGGATGAGGCAATCTGCCAAATAACCTGCCTGTCCAGGAATCTATATCAACTGCAGGGAGAGAGAGAGAGAGAGAGAGAGAGAGAGAGAGAGAGAGAGAGAGAGAGAGAGAAGCTAGTATTACTGAAGGTAACACTGACAGTAATATTTTGACATATACCAATGATGCAAGACAATAATTGGGACATGCCTGCCAATGACACTGAGGTCTACCTGTTGCTAACAACTTTTTAGTTTACAATAGCTCTGCAGGAATCAGGATATTTACCAATTGTAGGATGGGTGACAAATGATCCACTGTTGGACAAATCCAGAAAAACAGTCCCGCACACACAACTGCTATTACATAAAACAATAACCCACGGTCCAGTACCATATAGTCCTCTCGCTCTCTCTCAGCTCAGAGAAAACATGACCTTGATCTAGAACGACGCTGTCAACAGGAGTATGCAGTGGAGAGGACGGGACGCGGTGCAGTGTGGATGTGATGTGATCCACTATGGTCGGCTTCCTTTGGGTTCATGCACTGCAATCCAGAGAAAGGTGTACTTGATAAACATTCACTCTATGGATAAGTGATGTGTGTGCATCATTCCACTACTATACTACTACTACTACTACAGCTGCTAGTAATAATAATACATGCATACTCCATGCATACATGCGGACATCAATCATCTGTTGCATTATAATCATTTCAGCTTCAGAGTTTCCCATAGACAACCAGTGCACTATTGATCAATTCTACAATTAACATGTAGTCAAAATCCAACTGCATCAGAATCAGAATCAAATCATCATATCCCTCATATCAGAGCAGGATCAACACTGATATCCACATTTTATTAAAAGGCCACTATATCGGCAAACCGATCTAACCCTAGTGTAAGTTATCAGAGCAGGGTTAGTGTTGGATCTATGTGTGTGTGTGTGTGTGTGTGTGTCTGTCCAGTAGGTAACTTGTGAATGAGAACTACAGCTGAAGGGCCTTCTGCCTGACAGGCTGCTCCCTCCACAGGGGGTTGGAGCAGGGCTGGGAAACCAGAGGCCCCTCCACTTCGCTGGGAAAACCAAGCCGGGTCCATACGCCCGCCTCCGGGGTCACTGACGGCATCCAACCCCTTCCAGGACGGGGCTGCGGATCAGCCAAGGGCCTAACAACTCACAGCGAGTGCACACATGCTCCCATTCCCATTCAGTTCAACACACACACACACACACATACACACACACTGTACGCAAGCACTGCACTTAACACTCAAGCATAAGGTGTTCCCAAAGCACTTGTGCAAGCTTTTTTGCTGACGCGTTTTCTTAGGCACAAACGGGTGGGCAAGCTACTGCATACTGCGAGCATGTACACACACACACACACACACACACACACACAGGCGAGTGTATCCTTTCATTAACAAGGATGAGAGTCAATTTCCGCTCCCGCCGTCCTAAACCGGTTGCCAGCAGGGAGGAAATCTGTTTGCTTGCGGCGGTTTTGACATTTCAGCTGCTGTCTCTGCGGCTGGGGGAAGTCCTCCTGATTGATGACCCAGGCCACCCTTGGGTCCCCGAACGCCTCACTAGCTGGGATGCTGTCACCCCTTTCAATGTGTGCGTGTGTGTGCGTGTGTGCACTACACCCTAAGTATCATGTGGGAGCTGGTTACATGATATATCTTAAATCATAAAAAATCTATTTAACTGTGCACTTTACCGATACATTTTAACTGTACATTAAAATATATGGATTTATATGGATGGACACTTTTTTTCCAATGCATTTTCAGTCCTCCATACATTTCACTGTCCTAGATGGGTTCAGATTCGCAAAGTTCACTTCCAAGCGGGACATATTCCTCATTTTCTCTCGGGTAAAATACAGTTCCCTCCCTCACCTGGAGGACTGTTCGCTGGATGTTTCAATAAAGTATGTTTTCCTGTTTTTTTCTACCTTTGCCGAGTGCCTAGAAGAGTGATATGCACAACATCCGTGGAGCTGACGAGAGAAAAGTGCCCTCACGTTTCACCTGCTCCCAAGGACGCTGTAATGACTGACATTTGAGGGATGGGATGCCTGTTGGTGACTCCATAAGCAAGAGCTGCATGAATATCAATGTTGTCCTCTCTGGCTGGACTGCCCTTGGCTGAACAGAGGGACCTTTGACAGGCCATAGCAAAAAACGGAGGAGAGTGCATGCCATTTCATAATGCAAGAGCATGCCATGAGACTTCGGGACACACTCTGAGACTCCGCATACCGCGCAAATGTTTACCATACCACCACCGTATGCATTTAGAGCCGAGCAGGATTACCTGCGAGACTGGTCGCCTTTTGAGCTGTGCTGCTCATGTCCAGTGTCAAGAAACCACACACCATTCTGGCTCCGGTGGCAAACAGAGTGAAAGCCATTTGGGCTTTGGGCCTATCTGTGCCACAATAAGACCATTATGCTCCCACTTTTGGCACCCATGAAATATCAGGGTCGACAGAGGTAACTCTAACCTAGAAGAGCCCATGACAAAGTGAGAGGGAGTACGGTGGCGTTGTCGTCTGAAATGATGAGGATGATGATGATGAAACCCAACGCCAGCTCAGGATCACTAAAAGGTCTGTCTTTAGAGGTTAGGCGTTAGATAATGCTAGTTGCCTCTGGGCACTTAACATACTGTATGCTAACGTGTTAGCATGAAAACAGCACCAGAGACACAAGAGATGATTTTCGTCTTCTTCAGCCAATTTCCCCAAAAGTCGGTGCTGTCTTTTAAAGTAATAATCCACAACATATATATATATAAATATATATATCATATAAATCTGTTTTGCTAATCTCTATCACTGATTGATATAACACAATATTCAACCTTTAGATGGTTCATGAAAGCCAGTTGGGCTCTGGGCCTATCTGTGCTACATTAGCTGTTCTAAACACTCTGTGTCAGGTAAGTCTTCCCTGGGAAAACCCCTCTGGCGCACAGGAAGTAATGCATTTTACATTTCTGGCGGCAGCAACAGCGGTTTGTTTGGCATAAACAGAAGAAGAACTGGGTAGTTAGCATGAGCAGCAATAGCCACCGTGGCTGAACAGACAAAGAAAAAAGCGCCACCTACAGAAATTCAAACTCCATCAACAGAAAATCCAAGGAGAAAGACGTCACAGTACTGGACACACTGTTTGATTGACAGGTGATCTCTGGGAAGAGCAGTGGAGAAAAACTACAGCGATGAGGCTGAGAGACAAAGATTAAATACCGACGGGATGAGCCGGCGTGCCAAACTGACACGGGGTAACGCAGCTCAGGACGAACTGCCGTGGGATTCAGTACGTCAGGAGCAATTGGTTTGGGTGGAGTAGTGGCCCGCGGTCAGCTGTAAATGCCATGTTCATTCAACAGCAAAGCAGAACCGGCCAAGGTACTTGAGCACTCCACACGCAGGAAACATCAAACTTCTGAAAGCTTGTCACAGGGGAATCACCTGTTGACGGTGGGTTGATTTATCTCACGCATCAGTTCGTATCAGCAATGCATTATTACATGCATGTCTGAAATCTATTTAGAAGCCACATCATGGGAGCATTCAGGAGCAATGTTGCCTCTTAGCTGATAGTTTGGTGACCTACATTTTATCACATTGCCCAAATAATAATATCTTGTCATTGCTCCATTTTGTCCCCAGAAATGTACTGGATATAAATAGGTTTTTGAAGTTTTGGTGGCAAATCATTAAATGCATCAACTTAAATGCCACACTTTAGGGTTTAGTGGACTGACGCCCCTGTTGGCACTGCATCTTATTCTACATCTTATGATAAATCGATCACATTTCCATCAAGAAAATGAGAATGACCCAGTTGTAGAAAGTGTTTTTGCAGCAAAATATTGCACCCCACAGTTGTCCTCAGATGCCCTGTAATCCAGCGGTCTTGGTTACAGTGAGGAGGGCTCGAGCTGCAGCGTTGATTTGTACAGGAAGTCATTTGATTGCTATTGCTCTATTGTTATTTATATTAACCGAGAAGAAACAGTGAACCGGGAGACGTTGAAGCTTATCCACTATAGGCCACCACACTGACATCCAAACCAAGACACAATTTAAACTCAGTTATCCCTTGTGTTGTGTTCTGGTCAAATTTGACCGATTTACAACTTTTATGTTTGACATTTTTAGTTTATTTCATCTGATTGGAATAAAGCTCCATGCCACATGGGCATCTGAACACACAAAATAAATTCAGATTGTTTCCTTTAATTTGTGGGTGTTTTATTTAACTTTTGTACATCTGTGGTGTTCCTGGTCAAAAATGACCAGCCATTGGAAATGAATGGATGAGACTACAAGTAGGAGAAAGTGACAGAAATTGAAAGTTCAGGAACATGTCCATCCATCAGACACACTGCCACTCCCAGACCCCTATATGCATGTGTATGTGTGCGCGCGCCCCACACACACACACACACACGCGCACATACACACGTACATACACACACACACACACAGAGAGAGAGAGAGAGAGAGAGAGAGAGAGAGAGAGAGAGAGAGAGACCTCACCCCCCTTCTTGGGTTTCCCTGACAACCCTGGCACCTTTTTGATTGTGAACCTTGTTAGTGTTTCTGTTATTGTTATTGTTACTGTTGTTCTCTAATATGTTCAGTAATGTGGTAAAGTGTTAACATGTAAATAGTTTTCTTTACTAATAAAATCACAACGACCGGGAACACCACAGATGTTATTTTGTGCCACTTTCAAAACAAATGTGCTGTCTAAACTTTGACGCAAAGTAGTCTGTGATAAATAGTACAGTATGTTTCCTCTGGTATTGACTATAGTCAAAATAATCCATAAATTATGCTATTTTTACTAAAAACGAGTTGTATAAGATCAGGTCAATGAGGCCTGATAAGTTCCAAATAGAAGTGGAAAACCTGTCATAAATACTATAAATAAAGTTGATAAAAAGATCTAGTACAACACCAGGTGCTAATATATGTATAATGATAGATTTAAAAACAGTTATAATGGGTCGGTCATTTTTGACCAGGAACAGGTAACACGAAACGAACACAACACAAGGGTTATGATTACGTAATATTATTGGCGATTTGATCCCGCGGCCACAACAAAGATTCCGCCCATAACATGACAGTTTCTCGTGCATGATGTCATGTTGACTCCCTTGCGAGCGGGTTACGCTGAAATGTCCGAGCAGCGGGATGGCATTATGTAGTGTTAGCGCCGTTCCGCTTTCTCCTGTACGGGGTCTGACGTTCACGCCAGACCCCGTTCGGAAATCTGTCAAATTAATGTAACCCCGTTACCGACAAACGTGCATACCTCGAAGAACATTACTTAAGACCTTGAACTAATCTTTAGTTTCCTCTGGTAATTTCAGCATACGTATGATCCATCAAGAAGTTCTCGTTTCGATCAAATTTAAACCGTTACTGGTTCCGCTGTTATTCCCACAATCTTCTCTCACCAAAATGCATCGCGGTGGGGAATCTAGCCGTGTGAATATATAAAGTTGATATATTATTGAAAGAAAGTGCTGCTTTGTGGATAATGTTTGCCGAATTTACCATACAAAATCTGACAATTTGTAAAAGGTCTCAAATAGTTATCCACCAGGTATGCACACATGCCGATAAGCAAGAAAAACACTTTTTTTTTTTTTTTTTTTTTAATGGAGTAGCTGCATTAAGGGTAACGGGCGGCAGTGCTGTGGTTCTAGGGGACAGACAATACCTGCAGCCCTGCATTTACAAGCAATAACACAAGCGACACGGTGCAATATCGACTGACAAAACCCACGGCCAGTAGCGTGAAGGCAGACTACTCCAGTTTTCAATCTGCATAATGCCTGCGACTGAACCATACCATTCTGCTGCTTAAAATCAGTACCAAGTTATCCAGAATGACAAGCACATCTTCTGGTCAAGTTGTTTTCAAAATAAAACCCCTATTGAAATACATCACATCATAATACAATGCGAGTGTATTCATGTCAATTTACTGTGGTGATTTTACCCCATACATGATCTAATGTTTCCGTCGAGTATTTTGACACGACTTTTGTTGTTGTGTACAGCCCAAAACGTATCTATTTATTTCCCAAATTGACAATTTTACGCTGTTATGTTGAAGCTAAAATCACGACGCTTCCGGTCTCGTTTTGGGTAGCTTTGGTAAAATCGACGCAGCTCTCCTCCTTCTCACAGACAATGAATGAACCCCAGTTTGGGGAATAGGCTAGTCCCGGAGCCATTCAGGTAAGTACTCCTCTAATAAATTAGCCATCAACATCATATAAACAACACAACATTGTATCCTGTCTTGCGTTAGGCTATCCACACTGCCTCTTATCATAGGATTCCTAACAGATGCTGACCTGAAAGGCATACCGAAGCAAAAAAATCGGCATACACCGTATGAACAATTACGGTAAAGCAAAGCCTAGACAATATATTACAACATTTGCAACACCGCCACGCTGACACCTCGTATGAGCTTACAGTACCTGCAGGATGCTCAACTTCACTTCTCTGCGGTGCGGCCGCGTCTTCAGAAGCTGCGTCATGCTAGCCAGAGTTAGCAGTATAAGACCGGAAATCAGCATTTTGGCTTTCAAAGTACAAGTGTGAAATTTATTTTATTTTTTACGAGGGGGCGCCTTAATGTGTTCCTCAAACCCTCCTTCCCCGACTTCAGAATCCATAAATACAACCTAGGATTCAAATGCTTTTGGTCAGAAATGATACTAAAATGGACCCTGTAACAACTGTTTTTTTGGTGGCTGTTGTATTTTATGAATCAAGTAGCACAGAGCTGCTTTGTGCTGCACCAGTAGAACCAGGAGAAAATGTGCATCCAGCATGTAATTGATCTTTTAATGCATTTATTAGCCAAACGTTGTTGTATAATGCATCACTTACCATCGGTTATTGACACAGTTTCCATGCTCTCTGCTGCCAGTATATTACACCTCAGCAAAACATCATAGACCATTCCCACTTTCCCTGTTGTATTTACCACTATGTTGGGTCGTCCATGTTCCCTTATCTTGTAATTTGCAATTTTGTATACCGTACATGAATATTGACTATATCAGGCGTTTTTAAAAATTTAGACCGGAAGTTCTGCTATTCATTCTGGCCAGCTTGACACTGGCGTCTTCAGTAACACCTCCGGAGATAACAGTTAACATGCTAATTTATCTTAACACCACCCGCTGCTAAAAATAAATTGGCTAGCTACCTGTCAACGCGAGCCTATTGCTCCAGCTGTGTGTTTCATATTCTGCTCTTAGGCAAACGTAATTATTACCGGGAATTGCCGTTAGTGGTCCAGAGATGCTCTGTCGGTAGCGGGACGGAACGGGAACGGATCCTACACCTTGGAAAGTTGATGCTGCAGTTTCCCCCCGCGCCAGCATCACCACTGTAAAGTTACCCAGTTTTGACTTCCGGTCAAAACTCAAAATAAAACCATGCCTTGTGAGCGGACCTTTGTTTAGTTAAACAAAGTAGAGTAGGCCTACTGACAAACAAATACAAAATATGTAGTGAATGAAAATATGATTTATTTATTTTATTTTCACAGCATATACTAATATAAACACGGGGCTGCCAAAAATATACAAAGAAAGATACAATCACATTCAGAAAACATATACCAGACAACTGGGACTAATATCTACTATCTACTATATAAGTCCATACGGTACAAATCTGGGCATCCAGCACCTGGTATCAAGTCATGCTTGAAAGTTTGTCAATTATAGAAATTTTGAGGGAGGATTTTTTAAGGTTATTCCTCTTGAATATATGAAATAATGACCGCCCCTGTAGGGTTCTCAAACTTTCAAGCATGACCATATATTCCCATGATGATGTTATCTAGAAATATTACTTTAATATCTATAGTTTCAATCCATATTTAATCCAATGATTCCAGTGAGTATTTTGATAGCTGTTTTGTTGGTCTGTGCCCACCAATACTTTAGAGAAGATAATAAAACATTTGAATGATCCCTGTGGGGAATTGGGTCATTGCAGTAAATAGCAATAGGACACATGAAAGAAAAAATATAATCTAAATAAGAATAGAGCAAATGTGTATTTAACAAAACACAACCAACATTTTCAAAAAATTAATTAGAAATGTATGAATGAAAAGAATTTATAAAAATGAACTACGGCATTATAACGGTGTGTGAAATAGCAACAGTAGAACATACTGAGCAAAAGAATGAAAAAAAATGAAAAATGAAAAAATATGTATGATGTGAAAATATACAAATAAATATGAAATACTGTATATGCAATATAAAATAACTGAAAATAATCAATACATGAAATGCACAAAAAAAATGAGAATATGAACAAATCAAATATGTGATTTCACATCATACGTTCACTATGTCCAAACTAATTTTAAAACTAATTTTGAAACTAATTTTAAAACTAATTTTGAAACTAATTTTAAAACTAATTTTGAAACTAATTTGAAACTAATTCTTACGCATTTATTTTGAAGGCAAAATCGACTCAACTTCCTGTATGATTGTGTCTACTCTGTTGACTTGACGCTGCTGCCAGCATCCCGCCACACAGCTGGAGCGCGAGACAAACACGCTGCTGCCTCAAATCCACGCTCACTACCGCGAGACCCCGCCCCCCTCGCAGCAACACGAAGAAAAGAAAAACCTTCAAACCTTTTGTCTCATAAATAGGTTTGTTTTATACGTTTAACCGTACGGGCTTTCTTGAATATGTACCCTGAATCATATTACATTGTATTATCATCAATATTAGACTATTTGTTTTCTACTGTTTTCAGAATTAGAGTTAGACAATATGGGGTTTTGAAGGCTTATACCCATACTGACATTTTTGGACCGAGGCTGCTGATAGACAGGATCGTGTGCCAACATTCAACAACTTTGAAAGTGACCATGTGACTAAAATTTCAGTTTTGTCGGGGTGGAAAAGCCTCTGGGACCACGGGACACTAAAACCATTAAAACCCAGGATGAAAATCAAGTGGTAGAAGAAGAATTACAACATCATGCACACATGAAATCAAAATGTCTCATTAGAATCAATCAGGTTTAGGGGTTCCTATAGACAACCAGTGTAGTATTGGTCAATTATACATTAAATGTGTAATCAATCAAACTGCATCATATCCATCATATCAGAGGTGGACGACACTGACTGGCTGATTTCATGTTTTCATAAAATGCTAATATCGGCCCCATATATTCTCCAGTGCTGGAGAATATTTTGACTGGATTGCAATATATAACAAACAAGTAAACTTATTCTATTCTATTGATTTGAATATTGAAATTTTAAACGTGCATACACCCCACTAATGCAAAATGAATCCGATTCCCCTCATACTCAGGAAGGAGATTTGACTCTGTTTTGTCCTCACACCCTTACTCCAGTCATTTAGAGTTTAAGATGAACAACCTTTACATGTCAGAGCTCCGTTCACCTTGTTTTTCCACTTGGGCTCCCAGGTGCCTTAAACCCTCCAAGGAGGGCAGAGTGGTTGCTGTTGATGCGCCCAGTGATGATGATGATGATGAAGAAGGTCCCTGAGGGCAGGGACGGAGCATGCTGCACCAACACGCCCACGGGAGCGTTGATCCCACCCCACCCACCACGGTGAGAGCATGATCCTAACCGGCTTATGCAACTGATCACTCTGAGAGCACCGGTGTCATGGCACGTTCCCCCATTACATAACAGCATCAGGCCCGGATGATGCCATGGCTGTGCACGGCCGGGCACCACTGTTATTGTCAGTCCAGTAGCAAGGTCAAAACGTCCCTTCAGGCAAGGATGCACTGTAGGTGGAAGGTCAGTGGGGGTCAAAGTGGGGCCACAATTGATTATTTGGTGATAAATTATGAGTCATATAGGTAACCAAAGCATCAGCTTAAAGAGGAACATTGACCCTGTGTGTGATTATTTTATTATGTGGCGTCCAAATGGATTCCTGGCAATTTGGCCTCCATCTTTTGCTCTCCATTGTAATGGCTGAAAAAGTACAAGATCACGTTTGGGCTTGCTGAAGCTATACCTGGCCACCTTGAATGTCATTTTATGACGTTTGTCTGATGATAACATTGTGAGAAGTTTATCTATGCTTCTGCTTCTTATAATCTTCCTGTCATAGTTCATAATGCACTTCAAGTAAAGCGTTACCGTTTGTTGTAATATTAAAGGTCCGATGTTATTCAGTTTTCAAATATACTATGGCTCCAGATAAGTATGTTTGGCTAGAAGTAAATTAGTTAAACGGAATGAATTTGAACACTAACTCCTCACAGGTACAACAGTCACAATACTGGACCCTGATTGGCCGACAACACCAGCTCCTCCAATAGATCCCTCAACTGTGGTCGTCATTTTTTTGCCTATGGGGAAAAACAATGGGATTTTTGGATCCCATGTGCCAACATTTCTTTTCTTAAAATGGGTGAAATAATGAAAGCAGAAATGAGATACAATGGAGATATTGCACATTTTAATGCATTACTGACTTAAAAATATTTTGCTAACAACTATGGGCAGATGTTGTGTTATCCTGAGGTCATGAAGGACAAATGCTGGAATGCTAAGTATGGCTAGCCATTTTTTTTCCATTGCAGCTTCAAAACCATCAGAGTCCACCTTAACGAGTATAGAAATGCATAGTAGAGGATCCCTTGAAACCAAAAATAGTCAATATTAGCGCTTGATGAAACCTGTCGGGTTTCCAGTTCAAACGTTGCAAAGTGGCCTGATTGGACAGATTTCAGGAATTCATTAAGGGAGCCAATCAGGACCAAGTCCAGTTGTGATGCATTTACTGGAGTTGGTCTGAAACTGCATGGGGGAAAAGGGTGGATTTTTTAAAAATGCAATAACTTTAAATGAAACCATTCCAACAAGATAAAAGTTTAACATTGTCTTCATTAACCATCTTGATCATATATGCATGTAAATAAAGGATAATGTGAATTCCTATAATAGGAACAATTAGGAAAAGACATGTGGGACAACTATGGAGGTTGTCAGGAATGTCTTAGGAAATATGAAAACCACAACTACTTCTGTGATCTTTTTGTTCACTGTGTGTTAAGAGTATTGAGAAACTTCACACTAACTTTATTGGTCTAGTGGCTGGAATTTACCCAGGCAAGACTTCAGAGGCTAAAGCCATAAAGGGCGGTCGTTTGTCCTCCTTCCCAACACCCTCCATGAATGACTATGTTTTGTGTTCAAACCCCCCCGCCCATGCTGATCTTGTGATCGAGTAAAGCACATTCCCTCTACATTACTTGCCAAGTGTGTGTGTGCTCCACCAGGGAATCCTACAATGAAGGAAAAGAACATTTTTTATTAGGATCATGTAATCAGTGGGAAGGCGTGCAAGTGTTTGGAAATCCCTGCTGGCCAGACTTGATGACATTATGTGCGTTTCTTTTTTAGGTTTTAAGAGGAAACATTGGCTGATGTGAACATTATTTTGCGGAAAAATAAAAGCTTGTTGTGCAAGTACAGAAATGTTAAACCACATATGTCCAAAACAGTTGTGGGTAGGGACACAGCATGTCGAATACAGTGACTAGGAAAAGAAAAAACATAAAATATCTAATTTGAGGAACGACAGTCCCACCTACAGGGCTGCATGGAGAGAGTTCATAGGTCCAATCAGAGACAGAAAACCAATAAAGGCAACGTTGTTTATTATAATGACAGAACCCATATATCAAACAAGCAGCTACACACTGAAAGTTATATAAAAGTATACAATGAAGGTATGACTAATGGTCCCTCTGAATAAGTCTTGTGTGCAAATTATAAAAAGGCACTTTTCTAGTTATAAAAACTGGGTGCTAACTGAATGCAAGATCCCTGAACAATAACAACGCAGAACAGCAGAAATTTTATATTAAAGCTTTGTGTCCAAAACTCTTACGGTCACCGTACTGATCTGATTTAAAGAGGAGGATTTTTTATTTATTTTTTTTAAAGTGAAAATTATCTAAATGTAGTAAAAAAGAACATCACCAACATTCCCCACATGGATCATTAAAACTTCATCTTATCTGATCATATAAAAAGGCATGTAGTGTTCTCAATCTCAATATCCTGTAGCTGACAAAATTGACCTGAAGTGAAAAATGAAGTGTATGGTTAAGCTCAACAAACAATCCTATGTTTCTGTAAAAAGCTCAAAACAGCTCACAAAAATCAACATTTAGCTGACAATCTGGTGTGAAAAAGCACTGTTACTAATTCCATTGCTAATTTTAACGAAAATAATCAATGCAAAGAGGCTTTAGGCGCTTTAAGTGAAGTCTCTGTCGGAGAGGACCATCGGGGCCACCAGGGTCCAGAGGTAGAGGGCCAGGCCAAGCCAGCTGGAGCTGATCTTCACCCAGACGGCCGGCATGCTGCTCTGCATGGCCTGGTACTCGCTGTCTGGCCTGGTGAGTGAAGAGGAAGGTAGTGACAACGTTGGGAAAATATGCAAAGCTGGCCCGTCGCTAGGGTGAGACCTCTATATCGGTTTGCTGATTTTGGATTTTTATTTATATGTTAAAAAAAGAATAATCATCGGCTAACGGCCAGTCAGCATCCCCTTGGATTTTTTCGCTCAACAGCTTCAGGGGTGGCAGTCTGTAAAACCGGCCTAACCCTGCCTTAAGGAGCTGCTAACCCACAAGAATTACATTAGTCTTGGCTTTCAATGGAGGGTTTTAAATGCTAAATGCTGTTTCAGAGGCTTTTCCAGCTTGACAGGAATAACATTGTGAAGGAAACGCTGAATGCTGAATGTAATTTGTGATGTAATGTACTCTGGGGTTTTTGTGCATGGTCAAATGGTCAGAAGGCATTACCATTTTTTTGAAATGCATGAAAAAACAGCCTTCGAAAACCTTATCGGTCACCTGTATAAAAGCCACAGGAAAGTTACTATCTACAGAATGCCGTTAACAACAAAATTTCCCCACTGGGCTCATCGAACCTTTGTCTTTTTCACAAAGCACCTGATTGAATACCTTCAAGGAGCTGCTGCAGGTTTGCCCAGAACAACAACAACAACAAAAAGATACTTACATGTACCAGTTGGTGAGCGTCATCATGATGTAGAGAGAGGCCAGAAAGAGGCTGAAGTGGAAGAAGGAGTAGCTGTAAGTGACTCCATCTTCTTCGTTGTCCACGGCCCGCCGG
>CABFOQ010016436.1:25121-46450 GCA_900660455.1 Gephyroberyx darwinii | reverse complement strand
GTGCATGGATGTACCTGTGTGTCTGTATGTAACAAGATAACTATTTTCAAAGTTTGTAAACCCAGAATTTCATTCAATGCGTTGGTCTCTGATAGAAATCAGATTCAGTGATATACAAATAGAGTTAGAAATCAAATCAAATCAAATTTCATCTCAATACATTTGAACCATGGGGTCCATACAGTTTGCACCAACATAAAGCCATAATCTGTCCTTTGCTTGCTCTGCTCCACAGGTATCTGTGTGGAGAGCCTTGTTCGGCAAGGAGGCAGACAAGCTGGAGCAGGCCAACGATGATGACAAGACCTACTACATCATAGAAAAGGAGCCCCTCGTCAACTCGTACATCTCTGTTCCCAAGGAGAACAGCTCCTTAAACTGTGCAGCCTTCACTGGGGGGATTGTAGAGGCCATCCTAACCCACAGCGGCTTTCCTGCCAAGGTCACGGTCCACTGGCACAAGGGCACCACGCTCATGATCAAGTTTGATGAGGCTGTAATTGCCAGAGACAAGGCACTGGAAGGCAGATAGAGTACAGAGAGAGGGGGGACATGGTTGAGAGACTGAAAGAGAGTGGGTGGGGGGTGCAATGTTAATTAGATGCTGCAAGTCTGCAAAACTACCACAGAGCCTTTCATTTAAAGGGAATATTTGGACTTCATTGATTCAAGGGAGCCAGCTCTGGAGTAAATTGTAAAGGAGTATTAGTGACATCCTGTGAGATGGGCTTGTCTGTTACTCTGTTAGTCATATTTACAGATTTACTGACTCACCACATCTCTGTTGTAGTGGAAAGTAGGAGTTGCCAAGGTCAACTGAAACTGTAAACAACATTTGAGCAAATTGACTATTTCTTTATCTGGAACACATGTTCCAACTTCTGAATCGTCACTGTTGGTAGCAAGGAGCAACACACAGTGTTACAACGGAAATGTGTTGTTTTGATGGAAATCAAGTGACAGATAATGACCAAGTGAAAATCACGCTATTGTTTCTTGCTAATCACGCTTCTTGTTTCTTGCATGGTTAAGCACTCCATGGAAACTCTTCTACTTCCCCATATTTCTGTGTTGGTCAGCTAAAAGGTGTGACTGTGAAGGCTAAAGGGATCACAGTTTAACACCAGACTGTCTATACATGTATTATGGAATCACCACATTTAATTTAAACTGCACTGTCTAACGTAGTGCACTATGGATATATTTGAAAGGTGTGGCAGCTTCTTGTGTAACGCGTTTAGCCTCTGTCTACAACTTTCAGGGTGGCTTGTGTATTTATGCAATGGGAATGTTTGTATTTGCTTTCATAAAATGGAAATGAATACATAAAAGAATGTCTTTTGAGTTAAAAGTTCTCTTGAATCATGAAAGCAAACCGCATCAAAAATTAAATTAAAATGCCTTGCCAGAGGCTGCAACAGGCAATTGAAAGGTTGAATATGAGTGTTGGAGATGGAGAGGGGAGGTGAGTGAGGACTTGTGTTTTGGAGGATGTAGCAAGCTCTCACTCTACCCCTATTTCCAGGTACCACAAAGGTCATTGCCAAATGCAACCTATCAGCCTACTCCCTTTACATTGGTTACTAATGGAAAAGTTGCAAGGTATAACCTACTGTTGCAGATATCTTCCGTTAAAAACATCTAAAGTTTATTTAGAAACGCAAACCTCAAAATACTGTTGGCGTCCAGTGATGACATTTTTAAAATAGTTTAATTGTGATGAGTAGCTGTTCAGGTGTGCGCCAGAGTGGTTGCTATGGTAACAGTGTTAAAGGAATAGTTCACCTCAAAATGAAAATTAAGTCATCTACTCCCATGAGAGTCAAAACTTCATTGATGTTCCTAGGACCATAAACACAGCGAGTAAACCCCTGTAGTTCCATCTCACACTTTTCCAATCTCAGGTACTGACTTTTCCATGACAGCTACTACAATACCCATAAATCATAGTGTCCTACTTGAAGGATGATGTTAACAGGTGAAAATCATTACATATCTGAGTCACAGCTCTACACTCATCACGCATAGGACGTTGGGCCAGTTGTTGGTGGGGTTTTTGTTTTTTTCAACTATCGCGTGAATATCTAACAAATAGACGATCTTTGCTGTTTCCGTCACATGGTGTACGTCACATGACCGGTGTGAGGAAGTGCAACAGGGAGCAACAACTCGTCCGACACAGGGATATCTTTCAAGTCAGCTATCCGATACTGTTAACCTAGTGGTGTAGAGAGCGTGTATTGCTGCTGTATATACAGAAACAACACTCTGAGTTTTATGTCATTTATTTATTTATTATCTTTTTAAACGTCCATCTCCATGGCTGCGACCGGCAACCAAGAGGGCTCAGGTAACGTAATGTCAATATTTGGATTCAGTAGAGACTCTCCTGCCGGTTACTTCAAGTAAGACAAGTTGTTTTGCTTCGTAATACACAGTTTTGTGTATTGTGTTTCCTCTCAGTGTTTAACTGTTTTTTTTGTTTTTTTTAACAATCCTTATATTTCTAAAGAACGTGTATAGACATTTTGCGTGTTTATCCATAACTATCACGGTGTATTTCTGCACTGTCATCTTCTGTCAGCTGAAGCATCATTGTCACCAGGAGGGTTTTCCCAAACAGCTCATTCAGCATGTTAATCCACCTTGAGCGTGTGGTTTTGCCTCTAGCCATCTTGATAAGTCATACACATAATAATAATAATACACTAACGTTTCAATGGCACAACATTTTAGGCGTTGATATAGTGGTAAATAACAAGGTTACTAAACTATGGCCTCCAATCGTTGATTATCACAGGGCAAAGGCATTTCCCCCCCTTAAAACATCCTTTATAACTCATATAACTGAATATCAGTTTGATACAACTTGTTAGAATGTATAATCTGAATTTACTTCATAGTATTTAGTACATACCTGTGCATACGTAGTATATGTCCTAGTTTCTGAGGCTGCAGCGATTGTAGGCCTACTAGGCCGTTCTGAGAGACGAACTAAAAGAGACTATTGTTATGACTCTCACTAGACCCATACCCCCCCCCCATCACATCCCTCCAGCAAATCTGCTGAATCAAGTAGATCTGAAGAGTGTGGCTCTTTCATTCATGATAACAGCCCTAACACTGTTCCATAAGCTCCTCTCACACGTGATCAAGTCTGCAGTGTTTTATAGGATTCTTGATGTCGGGTAGTCTGAAACATGGCATGGTTATCATCTTTACATTGAATGATTTTTTAAATTGGTTCACACCAGCATGCCTTTGCTTAGTCTGCTTTATAGATGTATAAATCATACACACAAATTAAGGCCTACTTTGTGCAGCCTAAATATAGAGTTCAGTCAGCTTCGAGGCGATATTTTCTCACCTTTCCCTTTTCTTCTCCCATCCTAACAAACAGCATCTCTTGCCTTATGAGATGAAATGGTGTCTAAAGCTCAAAGTCAAAGGCAGTGCTGCTACAAAACATTGTGACGTAGTACACTGTAACACCTAGTCCAACTCAACTGTATATGTGTTTGAAGCAGAAATAATTGGGGGGACAATTCATCAGTCTCCTAATATTGAAGGGGAGATGTCTCCCTGTCTCCCCCCAAATCTACCCCTATGATCTGGGGTATGTTGGGGTTGTGGACTGGTTAAACAGCGTCTTCTGTCACTTGTTCCTTCAAATTTAGAAGTAAAAGGGAGATTAATTTCAATTCATGCAAACAAGTGTTGCCTCCAGCCAACATATAACCCAGAATTTGTATATATCAGTACAGGATCCGTAACTGTGTGACATGTTTCCCAGTGGAGGTTTAGGGCCTATGCTGTCCGTGGGTGGCCTCCTGCTGTAGACTGCCTAGCTAGATCCAGTCAGTGATACTAAGTTGTTGACAGATTTTCAGTTCCAGTAGTGATTTTGATTGACAGATGGATAGCTACGTCCGCCCTAGTCGATGTCTCTGCCGGCGCTCCACCGACAGCCCTGAACCGGAAGGGCCAGATATTTCCGCAGATTTATTCAGCCTGAGTGACTCTGTGTCATGGTGGCAACGCGGTGGCACGGTAAATCGCCCGCACCCATTTTTTGTTTGGCCGATTGCTATCGGCCGTGACCATCGACACACTCCGCTCCTCTCCTCCCCCCTGCTGTAGACACGAAATGTTAAGTGGTCGGATTCTTGTAGCTGTTTTTCATTCTTCTCACCCGTTTTTTTTCTTTTGTTGTTTTTTTCAACGGGGAGACAGAGGCACGCAACCCCTGTCAATGCCAAGGCAATTTGTCTGCCTGGGGGTGTAGGTGTTTTAATTAAAATGCCGACAACCTCAACAAATTTCAGCCTGGTACTTACATGGATATGTCATTCATATCATCCTAGCAGCTAGGAGACAGTGGTAAACAGCAGGTGTTGGTTAGAGGAAGTGAGCTGTGGTCTTGGTTTAGACTGCAGTCCACCACATGAAACCTTGGATTAATACATATTCCCCAAGCTGAATCACATATAGAAAATATATTCAATGAGACTTGGCCTACAGATTAAACAAGACTTAAAGCTCATAATTCATAATTGAGTTTTTTTTTCAGACTAAAACTCTTAGCTGTACTGTTCGTATCATGTGTTATTAAAATGAAATAAAAGTTATAAGTTGTAACCACAAACGTAACCTGCAAACTAAACTAAGCGTATAGAAACGAATCCAAGCACAGCTAATGTCTATAATACCCTGGAGATGTCAAAAGGGGACAAACACCAAGCCATTTATCATTTGACTGCGCCACAGAATGATAGGGTAGAGGAAGCTGGAGTTGTGCATATCAGATATCAGTTTGAGCAACATTAACCCACTGTCTCTCAGAAATCACGGTTATGCTGGGGAAGGAAATGTCATTTTTACTGGTGCTTCTGACCAACGGTTTATTTGTCCCATTTCACTTCCCTTTCTCTGCCAAGCTGGTTGTTTGTGCTCTGCTGACTTTATCATCTGCGGAGTTTGGAACTGTCCCGACTCACCGTTTTATCTGACCTTGCATGTGCTGCCGTGGGTTATAAAGCACTTTAAACAAGACTCCCATGGCTGTAAAACATAGAACGACAGTAAACATGCCCTCGAACCGTACATTCCTTGAACTGAGAGGGAAACCTTTATAACTACCTTTGCATTCGGTGCCAGGCGCTTCCTGAACGTGCAGGGTTGAACAAACTGACTGACCCCCCCCCCCTACTTTATAGGGCAGCCTGGTCTAGCAAGCTACAAGCATGTGATACTGCTTAGAATGATTTGGCTACATCGTGATTTGCAGTTTCCCGTGAGGTGTGGTGAGTTACTGAAACACTGACTGGCACTGTTTCCAACAATAAAAATGCTCAGCTGTGTCGTCTTGCTTAGTGAGAAGCCACGCTTTGAACGCAGAGAAATGGCCCAGAGTTGTGAAGTCTGCCTTTCTGTCCGTCTCTCTTGTTTCAAGTGGATTTGTATAGCCCTTAATCCCAGTTACAGCCTTCTCTTCCTTTCCCCTCACGTCCCCTGTGTCATTCTCACTCTCACTACAGAGAGCGAGAGTAGAGAGAGATATCACCCACATGTTTTAAATGATATCAGTGAGAGTGACCAGTCCACGACATGTTTAACAGGCAGTGTACGTGAGGAAGTGCGTATTTGTCAATGTGTCAACAGTGATTCATGTGAGAGGGTGGGTGTCAATATGTACCCCACGTTTGGATAACCCACCTAAAAGACATTTTTGATTTTGGCTTCAGTGGATACTCTTGTCACAATGCTATTTCAGAGGCCTTTTCACCCCACTAGGAAGAAAATATTGGGAAAAGTCTGGCAGCACTAATCTATATTATGCCTGAAGAATGTAATGGGTATACTCTGTGTACCTTTGTACATACTCAGCTAAACTTTTGGTCTCGCTGTTGACAAACCCAGTCAGGCCAGACATCTAAGAACTGTCAGCTCTCACTAGCTAACCATCCCAGGAATCTGCCTCTCTATCCGGCCATCTACGACACCGGTGTCAGCATTAGGTTACCAGGGCCGGCAGACATAGCTTCACACCAATCATCCACAACAAAACCAAGAGTTGCATATTTGAAAGAGGAAGGCGCAGCGGCGTTCAATCCGCATGCCTTCAGAGGGTGACGGAAGAAAGCGTTACTCATCTCAAATGGAAAAAGAGCAAACGGCTTGGTTAGGTTTTGAGCCGAGTGCCGTGTACATTCATAGTTTCACAGTCCGCTTCAATCACCCCGTCGAGGTTGCCGATGAAGAGACGTTGACGGATGAGTATGTAGAGGTAGAGGGAGTTAGGAGAACAAGAACAGAGGCTGTCACTTAGTACCGGAGGGTGAAGTGTGAAACAAAGACCATACCCAGTGGAGCACAAAAAAGGTGTCCGACTGAGGGAAAGCTGTTGACTCAAGCACTCGTGCGGTGCTGACAGAGCGCTGTCAGCAGTTCAGTCTAGTTGTTACTGTGTTAGTTTTGAGCCTATTATTTCGCCAGGTTTTTGCGAGATTGGCCCGTCAAAGAGCTAATTTAGGATTACTGACGAGGTGAGGCCGATCTTTACAGGGTGGAGTCAAGCTTTGCTATTGTAACCTCAATGAGTTGCCTTGGGACCAGCGCTTTGGAACGCCAGCTCAGTTCATGTGACTCATGCTTTCCTTCTAATCCGTGGTTTTGATGCTTGAGTCACAACAGTTGAACTGGTCCAAGCAAGAAGACATCTGGTCCTAATGCTGCCGGACTGTGTTTTTGTATATGTGTAGGCCCCCGTATGATCGTGTCCTACATAAAGAAAAATGAAAAACTCCGATTTTCACCAGTCTGGCACACTGATGCACACCGAGCCCTGATGAGGGATAGACAGTCAGGCAGTGCTGATGAGGGAGTACAATAATACTGATGCAAGGAAGGTTTCTGTGTTAAGATGTTGTGGATTACTGTACGTTGTGGTTTTGGTGTGGCAGTGTTGACACAGATTGCAGAGAAACATAGCTTGATCGCTATGAGCTTGACCTACAAACCAATGCATTGAGGATTTGTCATCTACAAACTACGATGCCACAAAGCAAAAAAAAACAGACACTCAAGACACAGTCACTAGGTTTTCTCTAGATTATTCCCCAACCGTGTTTGTGGGATGTTCTTGTGTTCTGAAGCTGTTGTTCATCCCCGATTTCAACTCTTTGATAGGCCATGGACATGGACTATCAAGTGTCTCTGAGTAGGATTCCTGATCCAGGATCAGTTAAGTACTGACTATCATGCTGAATAAGATGAGGTCTTGGAAACCTTAGATCAGCACTTGTACTCTGGGATCTGACTTGTCTCAGAAAATAATTCTCTCAACCCTCCCCTCTTCTCTCTCTCTCTCTCTTTCTTTCTTTCTTTCTTTCTTTCTATTTTCTCTCATTTAGAAAGAGGCAGGCTGGCCTCCTCAGTCACTCACTATGGCTCCACAGACAGCAGCGGCGAGCACGACCACCATGGCAGCCATCACGGCAACAGCCATGGCCACCCTCGGTTCCCCACAGCAACGGCAGGTCATTGGGTAGGGGCTGACCAGGAAGAGGAGGCCCTTCGCAGGAAGTTGAAATACTTCTTCATGAGCCCCTGTGACAAGTACCACGCTAAGGGCCGCAAGCCCTTCAAGTTGGGCCTGCAGTTGCTCAAGATCATTATTGTCACGGTGCAGGTACATTATATGTTTCATGTTGTTTTTCATCATCAAAGACGAGACAACAGTCCAATTCCATATTTTTTACCTTTACATGTCTTCTGCGAGGCTGACATTCTGGTTCATATAGGCCTGTATTCTGGTTGTGGTCCTGGACCCCCCATCTGTTACTTTAATGCTCCCTCCTACCTCTCCCCTCCTTGCTGCAGTTAGTGCTGTTTGGCCTGAGCAACCAGGTGGTGGTGACCTTCAAGGAGGAGAACACCATGACCTTCAAACACCTCTTCCTCAAGGACTACGATGAGGGCTCAGACGACTCCTTTGCCGTTTACACGCAGAGTGACGTCTATGACCACATCTTCTACGTCGTGGAACAGGTAAGCCCTGAAGAAACAGCTAACTATATAAGGTTGGGTTTGGTGCCTGAGATTATGAGAGACCTGTGATGAAATGATATAACACAAAGTGCCCCGTCTTATCCATTTAATTGCTGCGGACCGGTGCCCATGATAATTTGCTTATCATTTGATAAGCTTATAAGCTCCATGCTCCATCATAACAGAACAGCTTGGCATATTTTCATTTCATGCAGCCTCAGATTCAATAGTAGGTCAAGACATTTCTGAATAAAACCCGTACATGTAGAATAGAAGTTCACTGAAGAAAGTAATATAAAAGATACAAATATCCAATCGATCACATCAAAACAAGATCACTGATGGGATGCCCTAGTGGTTGGCGGGACCTCGTACCTTAAAGGTTGTAGGTTTGATGCCCGCAACAGCCTTTTGTGTCCATCATCACCCATGCTGAATGTTTGAAGGCTTTTGAGGTGCACATAACTGGGTGTATACAGTCGATAACAGAAAACCTGTTCATGGCAAGGCGGTAGAGAGCGTTGCCTTTCCATCTATTTTTAACCAATTCGGAGCCCTCAACCTCCTCTTCTCCCCTCCCCAGTATCTGGCCTTACCAGAGACCACAATAGGACGCTATGCATATGTCTACGGAGTTGGGGTGAACGGCAGCGCTCTCTCCCTCTGCCAGCAGTACTATAAGAAAGGACGCATCGACCCAGCCAACGATACCTTCGACATAGACCCTCGCATCATCACAGGTACGAGAACACTGTGGAATACAAAGTTTTAGTTTTTAGTTTCCATTAAGATTGCTAAAGCCAGTTATGAGGTCTGCAGTGCTGATGATTGAACAGCTATGTGACAAGTGATTAGTGGTAAGGCTTCTTCTACAGGTCCTTAGACTTCTCTTGGGAAAAAAATAATTGCTGATACTAAAGGTCAGAGGTCCGAATTCTCTAGAAAAGGACATTTACTCTCAGAAATGTGTAAATGGGAGTTTTGATGTGTATATATATTTTATTTATGTGTGGTTACATTTGCAGAGGTGCATACATTGGCATGTTGAGCTCATGTGGATGCATGTAACTGTAATGCAGCTGCATTCAGCCCATTTCTAATATATACAATATACAACAATAAATACTCCTTTTACTCTTTTATGAGGGGAAAAAAACTAAACATGCTTATTGCTGTGAATTAGTTAGCTGTCTTGGTTTCATTAGACATTAACTTCATGTGGTACAGTATCATCCTTTGTTTTTGTCCTGTTCTGTGAAGTTGTGCTTTGTCACTAGAGTTGAAGTGCACGGTGTTTCTTTTATTATTGTTGTCAAAAAACATTGTCCAATGATGTTTATAAAGCATGTTGTCACATTTAGTGGACATGGTAGTTTTCCGGTACCTCAGTCATCGTAAACCCACCCACACACTAAGGAAGCCCCACACGAGTTTCTCGGTTCCTCATAGAAGCTACTACTTGGATCAGCTTTGACCAGAAAAAGGGGAAGCAAACTGAACAGAGAAAATAACCTGATATCACTTCTGTCTCTACACCTTGTATCTCAAATGCTTCTTCATGACAACCACAACCAAATTCCCGAACCTAGAAAGGTAAATTGCTCCCACTGTGATAGTTTCTTAGATAGCTCTTCCATCAGGTACCACTGTCTGCCGCAAATGACAGCCAAATGCACACATTTTTAAATTACTGTAAATGTCTCTTTCGTCTGTCCCTCTGCGTCGTCTCCAGACTGTGTCGGAGTGAACCCTCTGTCGGCCCCTCCAGCAGTGCTCTCCAACAGCTACAAGAACTTTACCCTCAAGTTCCACAAGTAAGGCTTCATTTCTCACATGGCTCCAGCTTCTCCCCGCTTGGCCTCCAACGGGGAGATTATCTCTGTAGTATCTGATGACATTCAACAAGTGACTTATCCCTGCTGCACGCAAGCGCTCAAGCATTGTGGCACAATCAGGGGTGTAGACAGGGTAACGACTCAAACTGACACCACACACACACCGGAAGCTTTTTACTTGCTCTGTGGTTCTCGTGGTATGTGCAGGCGGCTTGCTGCTTTCCCCTCTCTTCCCCCGAGACACTGTGGCCCTTATTTACTCTAGAGGTAATCATGTGGATCGGCTGCTTCCTTCAGGAGCCAACGGGCCGATACGTAGTAGCCGTCTACCACCACACCCCTCAGCCTTCCCCCGTCACAGCATGTATGCAAGAACACAGATACAAGGTCCATTTACACACATACACAGACATGCACCGCCTCTCATCATACTTCAGATGGTTTTTTTGGTCATTTCTCGCCGTCCTGTTGCAGTGACGTTGTTATCAGAGAGTGGCTAGCCTACTGCGTGGCTTTAGGGCTCATGTAAAAAGGATCAGTTACACATAATGATGCACATTGTTGTTTCAGACCTTAAATGGTCGACTCTGTGGTGTGACATGAAGGATACAAATGAATGGCTTAGCTGATCTGAGCTGATCTGATCTGAGAGAACGTGTCCAATCTCAATGAAATGTCTTTTTGCGTCTCTCTCTCTCTCTCTCTCTCTCTCTCTCTCTCTCTCTCTCTTTCTCTCTTTCCTTCTTCCCAAGGCTTATTAATGTGACTATAGAGTTCCAGCTGAAGGCAATCAATATACAGACCATCATCAACAACGAGATCCCCGACTGTTACACATTTTACATAACGGTGAGCACCACACACACACACACACACACACACACACACACTCAAAGGCGAAGAGAGACGAGTGCTTGGCCCGGAGGTAATGGACGACAGCTTAGAGAGGCTGTCTAGTAGTCAAACTGTCAATATCCAGCATTTGGTTTGTGAAAACTCCCCAAAGCTGATGTGAGTTGAGTATAACAACAAGAACGTTGCTGTAATCCATACTTTTTTCATACTTTTCCTTCACATATTCATTCATTCATTCATTCATTCTCCTTAACATCTTCTAGTTTTGAGAACATATGCAACCATATGCTTGTTTCTATTCTATTTTCTTTGCTGTGTCCTATTACTATTTGCTGCTGCAATGACCCAGTTCCCCCACAGGGATCATTCAAGTTTCATCTTATCTTACTGTAATCTTTATTGGATGCCTTTATGATGCTATATAATACCTTGTCCTTCTTATCGTTGCTTTCAATAGAAAGCAAATGTTGCACGATTTATGGGTGAATTGTATGTCTGAGCTTAAATTTAATGGTACAATAATAAACAATAGTTTACTAGGACATGAGATCATGGTCTGTTGGTCTCCTCCCTCCTCTAGGTATTAATGGACAACAAGGCTCACAGCGGCAAGGTGAAGATCAGTTTGGAAAACCAGGCGTCCATAAAGGAGTGTAAAGACCCCAGCGTCTCTGGACACGGTGAGATACCGAGGAGGGATGGAGGGATGGATGGGAACTCTTTAAAAGAGGAGAGAAGAGCATGTAACATATGATTTGGCAGTAGTAGTAATACTATTTAGTACAATATAGCAGAAGTATTAGTACTAGTAGTAGTACTAAAGTTTGAAAACAGGTTTAACCAAGCACAAGATGGCACTGAGCCAGTAGAAAGCCTTGTTAAAGACAAGGAGGAAGTTGGGGTTAAATGTTCCTATTGGCTTACAGGTACCATTACCAATCCTACAGGAACTATAGCAGGAAGTGGATTTCATTACATAAACCAATCTAAAGTATGCATCGCAATGAAATTAGCTTAAATAATCCCAAAATATCATTCATTAGCTGTTCAGCATTTTGCTGTGGACAAATAGGGTAAATATCAATATTTGGTAGTAATACGGGTGTATCAGATCTTTTCTATCCATTTGTTTGGTGAAAAACCGTTTTAATGGCTTCAGCTGGAGTTGGGGAAATGACGCTATTTATTACTCACACTGTTGCTGGTCTTCCTCAAACCCTCAGCGGACAACTACACACGGGTGATGTTCGATGTAGCTGTGGCTTTGGTGTGTCTGCTGTCGCTGCTGCTGTGTGGACGCTCGATATTGCGAGGCATCATGCTGCAACATGTAAGAACATACGTGTACACTTGGTTTGGTGGCTCAGAGGAAAACTAACAGACCATATACTTGATTAGAAGCCGTGATGTTTCACAGTATTTGTGAATAGACTGAAGATGAATATTTGAAAACGCATGTATATATGAATGTACAGTGAATTAATCTTTTTTACTGCATTCACCCTCTTTTCTCTCTCACATTGTCTCTGTTTCAGGAGTTTGTACAGTTCTTTAAGGAGAGTCTGAATCGTAAGGTGTGCTGGGGAGACCGTCTGGAGTTCATTAACGGCTGGTATATCCTCCTCATCATCAGCGACATCCTCACCATCATCGGCAGCATCATCAAAATAGGCATCGATTCCAAGGTCTTGTCCTGCACGCCGTTACGCCCTCTAGTGGACAATATCTGCTACTGTGTTTAGCTGATGCCCTTATCCAAAGTAACTTGAGTGTGCCATGTTTTGGAGTTTATTTCCATCCATATCCTGCTGGTATTTACAGTGTAGTAACCCACAACCTCAGTAGTTTGCCTTGCTCTACTAATTTACACTACTTCAGCTTACAGTTACTCGAATGATGATCATGTTTACTCCTTGTCAATCTTGGCTACCTGCATCCATCGAGTATCTTCCTTTTCTCCTGACAGAATATGTCCGCCTATGATTGGTGTGGCATCCTGTTGGGGACCTCTACTCTCCTGGTGTGGGTTGGAGTCATTCGCTACCTCACATTCTTCCAGAAGTACAATGTAAGTTACGGATACCCGTGAATGTAATAAACTACATCACGTTCCCATTAGCGTTTATTACTTCATTAGGGGTCAGTTAGTGTAATAATGTGATGTTGCTACATTTTCCAGCAATTTATAGAGAGCCGAATCGGTCTTATATCAATCAACAAAGTCATAGATTGTGTTGAAAATCACCTGGAATCACTCAATTATATAAGCACCTTTCTCTTTCTCTCTCCATCTACAGTATGTCTATCTAATCTCTCTACTCTCTCACACACAGCAATTTGTCCCCTCTAATGTCTCCCGTAGATCTTGATCGTGACACTTCGAGCGGCGTTCCCCAATGTGATTCGGTTCTGCTGCTGTGTGGCTGTCATCTACCTGGGCTACTGCTTCTGTGGCTGGATCGTCCTGGGACCATATCATGTCAAGGTGGAGAAAACTTTGCTATTAGACATGGGTGTAGTGGGAATGTGATTCCAGCTCATTTCAGTTTTCATCTTCTTCTGATCACATTCCCACCGATCACATAAATAAGGGAGGTAACTTGTCTGACTGTGTGCTGTCGTCTCCCCCTCAGTTCCGTTCTCTATCCATGGTGTCGGAGTGCCTGTTCTCCCTCATCAACGGGGACGACATGTTTGTGACGTTCTCGGGGATGCAGGAGAGCAGCACCCTGGTGTGGGTGTTCAGCCAAGTTTACCTCTACACCTTCATCTCCCTCTTCATCTACATGGTGCTGTCCCTCTTCATCGCTCTCATCACCGGAGCCTACGAGACCATCAAGGTAGGGGGCGGGGTCTGACTGTCGTTTGCACAAAATATCTCATGTGCAAGAGAGATTACTGTACTGTCATTCACAATTCAGGAATGGATATAGATCTTGAACACTGTGGGGATATTATTATTGTAATAGCTGCTCTGGGATGTATATTATCTATAAAATACAACGTGTAAATCAAACTGAAAAATAACCATGATGTCCTCAGCACCAAACCCAGGAGCCCATGCACATCACGGACCTGCACGCCTTCATAGCGGAGTGTACAGACACGCCGAGCTCAGGGAAGTACCGGGGGCTGGAGACCTCACCCTGCTCCTTCTTTTGCTGCTGTGACAGGTGAGGAGCAAAGGGCAGCAATGAGTGGGGAGAGAGGAACAAGATCAGTAAAAACTGTATGTTACGTGTGTTTGTTAGGTTCGTTATTTGACTGTCTATGCAGGGTCAGGTGAGCCACAGAGCTTAGGGCAGAGGACAGATCAGACAGACAGAATAATTCTGCCTGGGTCAAGTCACAAAAGGCTAAAAGGAGCATCCCTGCGTTTCAAAATGGATCAATATCACTTCCCCAGCAAGCATTTGATGGACGGCGACACGTAGGAGGTGGCCAAGTTCAACGTCAACCCAAACAAGCTCAAAATATTTACAATATTTTATGGCACGGTCAAAATTCATATTGAAACAGCTTGGGGAACTGTTTTGAACTGATATCAGATATTGAGGTTCCTATTTCACAAAACGATGCCGTTAGCGGCTGTGGTCGTTGACGTTGAACTCCAGACATTTGCACCATATTTATACAGGTTTTCAACATTGGTGTCGGCCGCCACATCAACATCTGTTCAACAGGTACACATGTAACACCCAATGTAAGCCGGTGCTCAGTATGACTGTTTCAACCTTATACCAAGCCAAGCATCTGAGATAAGAGACCTACAAGCTAAATGAAAGGTGGCTACAACAGTTTGGATGGCAGACTGAAGATAAGGGACAGATGAGGATGAAGTTAAATGATTACAGTGGAAGGAAAATAATTTTTAATTCTTTCATACTATCATGATTTGTCAACAATGTTGGAATTTATTTCAGGAAATCCCTTCAATGATCGATTCCTCTTAAAAACATTTTATTTTGATATTAAATTTGAGGGTTGTTCTCTTTCTCATCATTATAAAATGTAAATCAAACCGTTTTGTTTTTTTTCCCCCAGAACGACGACATACGAGGACGTCCTCCTGGTGAACTGAAGTTGACCTCAGTGACCCCAGGATAGCCTCAGGAGCCCTCCCTGCTGGCCACAGGGCTACCCTGCACACTCTTGACTCCCATTGTTTCTGTACTGTACTGAATATCAGCGCTCCCTTGAAGGAGGAGTAGCCCTGGTCGGTCGCACTTGCACTCTGCACAAGGAATGTGCAACGAAGGTCTGGAGCGTCGCATCCATGCACAAGAGCACAACACGGGAGCCTGTTTATATCTACGTTCAGCACTTAGTGACACGTCTCCAGCTTCTCATTCCTGTCCTCTCGACTCCACTCAGAAGAACCCGAGGGCTGATGAAGAACGGGACCACTGCTCTGTCTGGACCCTGCGGCATCACGGATGACTGCTGCACAGACATTTCACAGTTCAGACAATCCTTGTTGATTTGGTGTTACATAATACAGTATTTTTTTATCTATTTGATCAGCGCACAATGCTAAACCAGCAACAAGAGTTGCCATGAAATGGATTGGAATAGTTTTTATTTTAATTTTATTTTTATATATTTCAGAATAAATTCACAAGACACCTTACCTCACACACGGCCAGAGCTCTCATGCTCGTCTTATGCTTATGCTTATGCTCGCCCCCTTACTATGAAATACTAAAATGCCCTTAAACTCTAACTGGAAACGCATTCATTGCCAAACATTAGGTGACATAGTTATTAGAGAAATGACTTGGCACCAGACACTAGAATCATATGGACATTCACTAGGAGATCTAAATTTGTTAGATGTTTTGGGGGGCTTGGAATGGAAAATCCGCCCTCATCATGTAGTCTGTAGACAATCTGTGTGACAGCTTGCAGAAACCCTAGAGGAAGTGCCACAAATGGGAGTATGGATTATGGACTGCACCTACAGTATGATGTTTCTGCTACTTCCAGCTGCTGCAAAAGGCATGCTCATACATTACATTGCTTTTTTTGTGTGGATTTTGTTCTATGAATTCAGCGCTTTCGATCACTTCACTCTGTTGCTGTTTTGGATTGTGTATGTATATGTACAGGTCTACCCGAAGGTTGATCAGTGTGTCCAAGTCTGCCCGCTTGGACGCACTCACCCACCGCCGCACATGGTTTCTCAGTAGAGACACACACAGGAAAAACACTCCTGACCCAAATGTAAATGTCTTAAATGAGGACAAAGTATGTCAAGAAACAAAGGAAGAAGTTGGAGTACAATTGAAATGTTGCCCCTCCTCCACTCCTGGACAGCACTGATGGCAATCTACAAATTGCATCTGACGGGTCTCAGGCAAAAAATGAAAAATGGGGCAAGGCTTTAGGGTGGGTAACGAGAGGACAGCTTAACCACGGCAGAAAGATATTTGTGCCTTTTGAAATAATGTCCTGTCATGCTGACCCACAATGCTTTTGTACTACTGTTTCTGTGACTCGTTCATAATGATGTCTTGTTTAAAACTGGAGGAAGTTTGAATACTAGAGGTGTATTTTACTATTTGTATCATGAAACGCACAATGAGAAGGGGTCTCAGCCTGGACTCCAGAAGGTGTTTTTAACGTTATACTTGCTTTTGTAAAGGAGGGAAGGGTTGTCTTGGCTCTGTTTTGGCCTGGTCCCATTTAGGTCCTCTCCCACTTCTCTGGCCCAAGCAGTAATGGGTTACTGGACTGTAATATTACAGTCATTTTCTATCGTCTTATACTATTTCCAGTTGGCCAGCAGCAGTGCCATATTTTCACAAAGGATCTAGATACCAAAATGACGCCAAATGAAATCATGGTCTCAACCATTCATGGTACGACAGGCTTGCATGTATGTTTTTCCTAGTATTATCTAGACGTACCCTTCATTCAGTTTGCAGAGATGTTTTTTTTTCATGTAATCTGCACTTAAACTGTACTTGAGTTATGCTGACAATAGATAGTTGTCCGTCAGTCTACTGGATATGACACACTGCCAATCCACTGATTAAAAAGATTATATTCCTGGCTCACTTGTTGATATTATAACATTGAAGCCGCTCAGTCAGGACGCTGCATTCTCCTCAAAATGCCAATGGTTTGAGATGGTGACGATGTCCACCTTACGTTTCATCTGGGTGCAGTTCCTTTGAGAAGTCAGAAGAGGGGGCAAGTGGTTCATGCAACCTTAAAGCGACCTGAAGAAGACAATATTGTTCTAGAGGAAATGGGAGTCGATGTCAGATTTTCAGCTTTGTTGGCGGGTGAAAAAGGCATATGGAGGAAAGAGGACTGAGGAGAAAACTCTTTGAAGGTTTCGTATGTAAAAGTCAATCTAGCCTCAACAGCAACCTCGCCACAAGCACAGCTGTTGTCGATACATGGGTCCGTGTTGGTTTACAGCCTGTAGCACAGAGCATCCAAGGGAAAGGAAATTACAACGTTGGCTCTTCTTGTTGAGAGCAGTCTGATATGGTGAGCTCATTTCCTGGTAATGGAGCTTCCCAAGCAACATTTGGCAGCTGACGTAGCACATCTTTGCTTCTCTATCCACTTAACCTAATATCATCATACATTATGTACTGCCCTGTCTACTCTAGCTAGATGGATTCCTAGTGATATCGGTGTGTGAGAGAGAGAGATAACAGTTTCATCTGCCTTATTGGAACTGCATCTCATCTACTTGCTCAGAGTAGAAAAGCTTATGCACAATGTTTTTCTTTCACACAATGAGAGTGTATGTAGGTCTGCTTTTACTCCGACATGTCTTTGATGCACAACAAAAGGCCAGAGGTGATGGTTTGCTGTGTGCAGAAGTCAGGTGTGGTCCTTTTGTTAATGCCATTTTGATCTTGTGTTGTAATGAAATGCACTCCAGTCGTTGAGTGACGACTGCATGTGTGTACTTCAGGGCCTTTTATTCACAAAGCATCTCAGAGATAAAAGTGCTATCCTGCAGCAGCAATCAGTTTCCTCTTCCCTGTCTCATATCTAACACATAAATGGCGCAACTGGATCTGCAGGTGCCTCTGTTTGTATTTGGTGTGTTTGTCAGCCTGTGTGTATCTGTGTGTGTGTGTGTGTGGGCTTGCAGAGTGTGTTTTGTACCACAGGCAGTGTGTGCAGCTGTCCTCAGAATAAGGTAAATGTAAGGTCTGGTGTTTGGGCGAGACCAGACCACACTAAAGAAACAGGGATTTAAAAGAAAAGAAGAAAAAAAGTGTGTGTATGAAAGCCATATTAGATGATCAATCTATTTCAATTCTGTTACCACAAGCCACACCCTTGGGTAACAACATTACAGTGCAGTCTAAAATGGGGAGGGCAGGATGCGAGGGGATTTAGTAGCCTTTGTTGCTCAATGATGTAATGATGGGTGCCATTAGAGCTTAGTTTAATAAAATAACAGAAGGGATCCAAAACGATTCACTGACGTACTTCTGGTGGATCCACACATGACAGGAGCCAGACACTGAGACGCTACATTTTTCATTTGGGTCCTGGGTTGAAAAAAGGTTTGAGCAGATTTGCATTAAAACGTTTTGCTCAACAGGAGATAAAACAATCTGCCAGACTAGTGACGTGCATTTGTAACCTCTTTTGTGGAAGCTAAAACCATCGCTACGTAGATCGTTTGCATTGTTGTACAATACATTGGCACGCCAGTGTGTCCTCAGTCTGCTTTCTGACGATGAGTTTAAGTTGAATCAGGGAAAATGTTGAGGAGAGTCCTGGGTTTTTCCCCTCGCCTTGGCACGGGGCCCCTTGCCGATTGGAAAGGCTGACAGGCTGCAGATGAAATAGCTGCCAGAGCCCTGTGAAGAGCTGGGAGGGAGGGCTGGGAGGCAGACGGACTGCATGACTCATAAACACACACACACACACACTTACTCCTCATTAAGGCCCAGTAACTCTCCCTTACGCACACAATATGGGGAAAAGTGTGAAGTGACAAGACGTCTGTGGTTTACGTCTTCTGGGTAAGCCCTCATCCCTCACGGAGTTGTCTTCTTCTTTTAAATGTTTTCATTCTCTCTCTTTGTCTTTTGTCTTTATTAGAGGAAAACCGGTTGCTGTCAGACGTCGTAACCCATTCACTCCCTCTCTTTCTGTGAGTCCCAATAGTCTTTGTATGTTTTCCCCCTTTTCATCGATTTCTATTGTGGAGCCTGCAGCTGCAGCTCAAAGAAATAGCATTCAAGAGAAGCATTCAACTCACAGCTATTGTGTGGCTGTACCATAGATAATGTGAATATCTATTTTCCTCCTTCTCTGAGATACACACATGATTTTCATTCCATTTCCCAGCAATCCAAAACACTAGAAACAGTAAATCTTTTGTGCGTACAGTTAATTTCTGGGACTTCCTTCATGTATAGAGGATATACACGGCTATGGGGGAAGAAGAGGGCAAGGATCTTGAGTGGCAATCAAAACATTCTTTCAGGCAAAAATTTAAAAAGCCTTTATTTTGTGGCTAGTTCAGAACAACATAGTTAAAACAACTCCAGCAGAAATCTCGTTCTTCTCGCAGTTTGGTGTGCTGCTCCCTGATGAAGACCACAGCATGGCTGGAACTCATTGGAGTTGATTTTAATACGCACTTCTTCACCAGCCACAAATCAAGACTTGTTTTGTCTAAAGAGTGCCTTGGAGCTGCTTCTTGACCCTAAACCAAAGAGCTCCACAGACAGAAACCCAAGAGAAGCACTCCCTACCCTCTCCTCTTTGAAACTCATTTTCTGCTGGAGACCCTACTGGAACCCCTTGCAGCACCCCTGGGTGGTCCTCGGACCCCACTTTGGGAACCCTTGCACCAGAGGACAGAGGTTGGTGTGGATTTGACGTCACGGCTGCTTTGCATTAAACCACCGCTCCGCGCTTCTGATTGGACCGCAGTGGGTACATTTGCATTTTTTTGGACCACGCTTCTCCTTCAATTTCCAGCCCGACTCCTCGGTCACTCCTCCCCCAGGTCCATCCTTCATGAAGGGGGTTCAGCCCGCCGCCGTCTGCCGCCGCTCACAAGTGGAGGGAAGCGAAACAAGAGAGGGGCGCCCGCCGCAGACTGCGCGGCTCTATTGTTAGTCCTCTGAAATTGAATTTACGGCTCTCTCGACACGTTTACTGCGTGTTACTTCAGCTCAGGACCGAAAGGGAGGGACTGTTTGTTTCTCCGCGGGTCTCCAACGAGAGCCTCGGCATTTTAACGGTAAGGAGAATGTGCTACGGCGCAACGTTAGCCCCACCGAAATGATTTAACCCAGCATGTCACGTCTAGGCTAGCACTGAAGACGCACACACCCACGGTCAATAGTGCTTTTGGCCACTGAAGCTCATTTTGTGTGTTTTGGCGTGTCGCCCTGTTAGTATGACGTGTAAATGTTTTGAAGCCATACGCCCTGTTTGTACCGTCGAGTGGCCGGTTCGCGGCTGGATGTGGTGATGGATGTGTAGCGTCGCACGGAACGGTTGGGCGGGGGTTTAATTAGCGCGTGTTTCCTCTGTCTGAAAGCCATCTAGGTGGGCACAGAGGGGTGCAAAACCCTCAGCTGGTATGGCCACAGTGCAGTCAGCACCATGCTGGTCGTATCGGTTCAATTCATCGACTGGTTTCGTCTTCTGGTGTTTCCCAGTAAGCTTCCCCAGCGCACCCCTCTATTGTTCTGCGAGGCTGAAGTGGGCCTGCTGATAGACCGGGGGTAATTTAGCGTGTGCGTTTGTGCCCCAGGGTCTGAGGACAAATATTATTATTATTATCAAAGCTTGCATTCAAGCTTGTAAAACCACCCAGGATCATCGGGGTGGGGTCCTGGGACAACCTAGGGGTCCATGAAGGGGTCCCCAGCAACAACAGTTTAATTTCACCCAAGATGTGAAATATTGCACACTGGGGGGAAATTAATGCCCGTTTCCATGTGTTGTATAGTATCTACTTTCAATGCAGTCATGCATACAGTTCATAACCATAGCAGATCATATTGGTCTGATCAAATCTATTTATCAGTGAGGTCACCCTAATATCCTATTATCCAGTCTGGGAGATCAGTATCACATGCATGTTCTCTCCAGTAGGCTTCCATCTTGGATTTGGCATTTGTTTATAATTTGAGATGCTTTGAATTCACATTGCGAAACATTTTGGTGTTGGGCATGAAACATTTTGAAGTTTAAGTATCTAGCACATGTGGTTAACAATGCAGTTACATGGGCTAAATGAAGGGCTTGTCTCTCTTCCAAGGGGTTTCCTGCCTGCATGCCCACATTTGGAGATGAGCATCACGGTTATGTTTTCATATTTACAGCTATACACATGGAGTGATCTCATTCCTGACTACAGACTTGGCAGGGCGATATAGGAAAGGGAGAAGGACGGAGAGCTCAGGAGCAGACCGATCCCACTGATAGGGGGGTGCTGTTTGTCATCTGGGTTTTGGCCCCAAATACACATTACATAATCGGTGCATTTTTGGACAGGGGGGAGGGGGTGCAGTGGAGCAACTCTCTCTTGTTGGCTTCAAAGGGGTATTTGGCATGCAGTCGCTCGTCGCTCACTGGGCAGTC
>CABFOQ010016436.1:5595-25069 GCA_900660455.1 Gephyroberyx darwinii | reverse complement strand
CCCGCGTGCGCTCCTCTGCCACTGCCGTCAGGGTGTGAGTTGTCGCTGAGGAGGTTATCTCCGACTGGGTGTGAAACACAGTGAGACTCACGCTCCAAGGGCTCATTACAGGGTCACTTTTGTTTTTATACTGCACAGCCGCTTCCCCTGTCCACACCTCGGTTTCTGTTTCCTGAAGCCCACCAGAGCAGGAGCTCAGAATAGTTCCCTTGATTCAGGGCTTCCTATAACCTTGACAAGGCCCAGGAGGGATTGGGTAAGATGGTCGGAAAGCAGAGATTGCAAATGTTATTGAAGCAATTTTTTTAACTGCTTAAATGAACATCCTGACCATTCTGTTGGCTAGCTGCCCCTCTCTTTCTCGTCTGCTGGCAGCATCCACAGTAAAAACTGTCTGACACGGAAACTAAAATAATCTCAGCATGTTTTAATAGAAGAAGAGGACACTGAGTTGGGTTGAGATTCAAATATGATAGTATTTTCCATTTAGGTCGGGCTGTATCACAAACCTCTATCCTCCATATATATATTCCTTGCTAGGCAGGACTGGTTTGCTTCAAGGTCTTATGAGACTGTCGAATCTCTCCCTCAGTCTCAAAGTGTCCTCTTTTTGTGAGTCAGGATTGAGTCTGATGGGGCGGCTGCAGTTGGTGTTGTTTATTTCAGGCATGTGAAATGCAGGCATCTGTCCGTGAAATGCAGGTGGGTGACATTGCAACATTTAGGATATGGGCTGCTTAAAATGTATGCCACATACTGGAAGACATGTCAAGCTATTTGACACTCCCATCTGTGACTGAATGACATTCCTTGTGTGTTTTCACTAAAATACCTTCAATAGCTGGAATACCTTCTGCTAATTGACTCAAATGGAGGGTGTCTTTTGAGTGTCTGCCAAGTTTTGGCAAACTGGGTCAGCTCGCCAATAATTGATTCATACAACACAGCTGTCGATCTTCTTACAAGTTCCACCAGTATAGGCCTGTTTTGTGAAAGCTGAGTTATTGGCTTGATTCTTCTAATGGCTGCTCCCTTATTTATTTTGCTTAGTGTAGATCCATGTGCATCAGTGCAGCAGCTGTGAGAGGATAATTATGGATGTCAGGGTCAGGGGTTCAAATCCATTCCCCTCCATGGTCCCCATACTCAACACGCTATCCTCACTGGCTGCCTGACTGCCAATCAATAAGCATTAAATCATATCACATGGCAGGACACCGTACCTTGGCTGTCAATACACAAGTTTGATCTTTGTGTGCGCGACTGTGTGTGTACATATGCAGTCACCTGAATTTTTAAAGCTCAAATGACCTCCGCCCCGAAGTGGTTCTAGTGTGCAGACTACTGCACTGCACTTAAATCTGTAATGGATATCATTTGTGCCAGTCACCTCGACCCAGTCCCATGTCTGAGAACTCAAAAACAAAAACAGCCCGATTGAATGGAAAGCAAAACCCCAGTACACCGGGGAGAATTTGCATCTGCTCGGAAGTCTGCTGCTTTTACAGCCTGCACCCAGTTTCAGTCCCACACCCATGGAAATTCAATTCCAACTTATGCCTGCTCTACTACATCTCTTTTAAGATGGTACTCTGACAGGGTTAAACCACTCCAAGTCTCCAGTATGGCAGTGTTTCTTTTGGCCGTCCTCCTGTGGGCTGGTGCGGTGCTGTAGCTCCCGTCACTGTGGTTTGGAGGCTGGCGTTCTCCCGCCCATTAGGATAAATCGGTGGATACTGGCGCTGCATTTTTAGGCGCTCTGTCTGTCCGGGATTGTGAAGCTGGGCTCCGAGCACTGTAATTATTGAAAGAGTAGTTCAGCACTTTCATAGTCTGCTTGTCAGCTCCCTTTGGTAGAGCCTTGAATGCCATCCCAGAGACGTGTTGTGCTATGCCTTGCCTATCGTGCTAGAAACATAATTTGATCGTTTCAGCCATCGATCTGAGGTGACTCGGTGGAGGCGACGTGCACTGTCTCAACGGGTGGATGTTTGTTTGTGTTGGGCAGGCTGGACATATCCTGCTGTCGTCCTTTGTTCCACCTCTTTATGCCCATAGTAAGTCAATCCTTTGTATTCAGTAATTGATCGTGTGCGCGTGTGTGCGTGGTTCTCACAGTTCAGGGGTGTGGCTGTGTGTTTGGCAGGCTGTCAGACAAGCGTGCGGGATCAGTGTCCATCTGGCCTTAGCTCACCCTGCCCACTCAGAGCCTGGTAACTGATCTGGCCCTCAGGCTCTCCAGCATCATATCGACTATCTGCCCGCCTGTCTAGCTGGGTGGCTGGTGCGCTGGAGAGTAGCGACCGGCCCGGTGTAATACGTCAAAACCGATGTCAGCTCTGGCTCCTCTCCAGCCACCCGTCCTCTACAGAAACCTTTGTTTTGATTCCTCAATTGATTACTTGAAACTCAAAACAGCATGAAAGCGAAGAGTCCAATACAAAGAGGAAAATGCATCCGTGATCATGGCGGTGTTGGTATTTCCTTTATTCCTGTGCAATTTTCTGTCATCCCTCCCTCTCTTTCAGTCCTGTATCCATTTTGTAGCCTTTGCATCATCCTTTCTTCATTCTGTGACTACCCCCTACCTTTTTGTTCTACCCATTTGACTCCCTCAACCACACAACCTGTCTTCCTCTTTATCAATCCATCCACAGCTTGTCTTTCCTCTTACTTCCATCTCTCCTCCTCCCATCTGTTCATTTCTACCTTCTTCTTTCTGTCTGTCATCTATCCATCCATTGCTTCACCATGCCTTATCTGCCTTTCGTGACCCATCTCTGCCCGCCTCCTTCCATTCCTCCATAGCTTCTGTCATCCATCCTTCCACCATCCCTCCAGTTCTCCGTGGACTATCCGGTATCCCTGGTCAGTCTCCCCGGGTGTTTTTGGGTGAAGTTGCCAGTGCCAGCTGCTCCCCTGCCTCAAGCTAATCCGCCACCGGCACCATGCCCAGGGCGGTCGCATGGTGTGCAGTGCAGACAATGGGGCCTGTCTGTCCACCATCCCCCTTGTGATGCCTTAATGTTATACACACACTTGAGATGAGTTTCATTATTTTAAGCATTTTTCTCAGATTACAGTCCTGGTTATAGTGTGTACTGCTGCAAAACATTCACCCCTGTCCTCCCTGGGCTATCATACCACCCTGCGGCGTGTGTTGCCCCCGCTTACAGCCTGTCCTGATGGCACCAGGCCCTGGCCGGGGCTTGTCTGAAGCCCTGCCAGTTTTGAGACAGATTGTAACCCACTTCCCTGCCGCGGTTCGTCTTGCCAGTAGCTGCTAGTCCATCCCATTTTGCTTGCCATTCCACTAAAGGCTAACTGGTTGGTCCACTTAACTTGTAGCCTGCTCCTCATGGCCTTGTTGAGCGGATTAGCATCACTTAGCACATGCTCAGTGTCCCCTATGGAATTGATTAGAATTTGCTGCATGCTTACCTCCCCGTCCAGCCCAATCCTCCCTAATGAATAGCTTTGTGTTGCTAAAAGCATCGATTCTGTTGTCTTGGGGAATTGGCGGGAGCATCTTTCACATCTTGTCAACAGTTTTATTTCCATTACCATCTTCTGCTATCTCCACAGCCACAATGGACAGGACAATGTAGTTGGCAGCTCACTCAATTCCTTTTGAAATCATTCATATGTGGATTTTATAAAAGGCGTGGTTGTAATCCAAACCCCTCCCCCATGACTACATCATGCATGTGAGGGAGTGAACAGCACAGATGCACATTTCCTAGTTTCTGCATAAGGGAGTGCACAATGCTGAGGTGCACGTGGGAATGCCTAGCGAAAACGTTGAACGTTGGGATGCAGGGTAGAGCTTGATGTCAAAGGACGTTATGTTGGTTTCCACTAATAGAAAACACTAAAGTTTCACAAGCGCATTCAAAGTCTATGTGTCTGTTTGGGTATCCTTCAGGCGCTACTGGCCGGCAGCCTCAAAAAGAACTTGCAGAGACAATTGGCATTTCTTATGCACAGTATTCAGCACAGCAGTGTTTACCTCTGGTGGCTGAGGGTAGACGAAATGAAACTTAGAGTATGTCCACACTAAGCTGTTTAAATTTGAAAACAGCGTTTGAAAAGCAGTACCAGCATGTGGATGGAAGTAATGCTTCCATCCACATGCTGGTAATGGTTTTTTAGCCAAGCTTTCAACCAATAAGTTAGGTTTTGTCATGTATTTCTTATTTGTTCTTGCCAAATTACTGTACATTTTTGGGACTGGCTCTAGTGCAGGGCTAGGAGTCTGATCTTGTCAAGAATAAGGGGAAAACCTTACATTATTTGAGATTTTGCATCTGTCTGAGGGTTTACTTGGGAGAAATTGCTATTTAGGGCGAGGGCTTCCTAACACTGGGAGAAAGCAGTCTGGCTTGTTGTTCCTCTGTTTGCTAGACAACATGATCAAACAGCCATGTTGGCTCATTGGGGATTAGCAATGCAAATACATACTTGGAATAAAACCTTGTGATGTGCACACTTTGGACGACAGGGTTAACACAGTCTTGTTCTTTTGTACAGAGGAAGCGCAGCCGCCCAGTTGGCAGGATCTTTTAGGATTAGTGCAGTTCTTTGTCTATAGATAACGAGGTGCATGGAGCACCGTTCGTCCACCTTCTGTGATTTATTCTCTTCAGGGGGGAGGAGCCTCTGCACCCAACCACACCCTCCACACACTCAAACTCACTCCACTGCCCTACTAGTGGTATGAAATACTTGGGCTTTGTTTTTGTGTTCCTGGAGTGCATGAATGCATCATCCACCATACAGGATGTCGACAACAGAGGCCGGTAACAGCTCTTTAATGTTGAGCGCTTTCTTTGCAGCCTGAATCTGATCAACCGCACATCGACTGAGGACAAGTTATTCCATTGCATTTGTCTCCTGGGATGTTTTTTAGTTGTTGTTTTTTCCTTAAAGAATTGCAGGAGTTTTAGGTGACAATGCTCTCTTTCAGCTCTTCAAAAGATACTTTGTTTCTGTGCTTTTTCTACTTATTATTATTATTATTATTATTATTTTGTACCTGGTCTGCTTGCCGGTGGTTATTCTGTAAAAGGGCATTTCACATTGTTACATTTTCACCGTTTTAAAAGACTTACCTTGATAGAACTCCGTGGACGGTAAACATCAGTTGTATTCATCAGCCTTGGGGATGTTCTTGCAACTCTGTTTATCCATAATTGAAAACAGACGTAACATTTTGAAAATTGCAAGCAGGCACATCATTATGGATACATGGCAGAGCTAATATTGGGTTAAAATGTGTACGAGGCTAACGTAGAAGTGACTTGTCACTTTTAATACAGGTGCAAAGTTCAGTAAACTGACATTTCTGGTTGTTCTTGTGAAATGCTGGAGAGGTGATCAGTGATCCAGCGCCTGGCCCTCACCCTCAGGTCACTGGGAAAATGCCTCACATTGTTTGGGGAGGAACTGGTATGTATCGTTATTGGGAGATGGCGTGCATTTATGGGTGTGGCCACTGTTTTTGGCGTTGTCACATTTCACATACATGGAAAATGTGCTTTGCTTAAAAAAAAATGTAGTTAACCCAGAAAAGAGATGCACGATGCAAAATGTAATTTCTACATCCCAGCATGATCGACATTCAAAACTAAGCTGTGCCAGTCGAGGGAATTTCCATTCGCACATGCCAGGGCTCTTCACAACCAGTGGGACGCAACCCAGCCTGTCAATTATCCGATGGTTGTGTTGTGCGGACATTGATAACAGCTGACTAGCCACATCATCCTTCGTTGAGCTGTTTATCGGTTGTTCCTACGCTGGCACAAGCTGCCAAGCTCCCTGTCGTTGTGGCTTTTTTTTCTGCACTGTCATTTTTAGATCAGATTATATTGGATCACTTTGCCAGAGAGCTGGACTCCTATGATGTGTTGTGTTTGGATGAAAGAGCGAGAGAGACATGGAGACTCTTGCTGTGCACACACTGACATTCACTGTCAGCAAGCTGGGAGGTGTGTGTGTTTTCCGACAGGAGATTGAATTTCTGTTCTCCTCTGCTGTGTGTGTGTGTGTGTGTACGCGTGCGCATGCTGAACACTCAACCAGTGATACAGCAGAAACTGCAGCACTGCCTTGTATGGTCAGATGGAGCAACAGGCTTACACACACATACACCTCGTGCAGAAATCCTCCCGTTCCCAGGAGTCAGTTTACCTCCCCGCTTTCTTGTAAAGATTAACACTTTGTTGTTTTCAAATTCCTCATACGCCAGTGAAAGTTGGTTGAGGATGTCCGTGTTAACACACTAGTAATGAAAGTGAATTTTGTACTTGCCAAGTGAGCCTGTGTTTGGTGTGACTGTAGACTGTTTACTACACACCTTCAGTATTGTGAGGTGGATGTTTAAATCCTTTCCTAAGAAAGCTTGGGATTAGAAAGGCAAAATAAGAATAAGAGTCAGAATGGATGTGGTCAAGGTTGACTGCTGACTGCCTTTCATCCCGTTTGTTGAGGTTTAAGCCTGAGCTCTGAGTTTAGGAAACCCCCTACCTTTCCTGAACACCAATAAACCTGCTCTCCATTTCGTTTTCTGAAAACCAACCGCACTCTTCCTCTAGCCGCCTCCTCCTCATTCTTTCAACACAGTTCTCTGTCCTTTCACACACACTCTTGCATCAACGCTCGCTGAATGCAGCCTGTGTTTCTTCCTGCGTTGTACAGTTGTGGCCATGCATTCTATGTAGATGGTGTACAATATCTATATATCTAATTGGAAATTTTCACACGTTCATCGATTGATTTTCAACAGCACATCATCAAACGCTAAGAATAAAAAATAAAAAAATCTTTTATGGTTTCAAAATTGAAAAGTGGCCATGCCATGATTATTGGCAGCCTTTACAACAATTCAAACCAATTTGCAGTGTAATTCAATGCCTGTGACAGGTTGCAGGTGCCCATATCCATTTTAAAGTGACAAAACAGTCTGCTTCAGTCTGGTCTGCTTTCCTGTCAGCTGTCTGAAGATGTCAGAAAAATAATCATGGCCTTGGCCACTTTTCAGAAAATGTTTTCTATTCTATTGATCATGTGCTGTTGAATAAAACATGAACATCTGAAGACGTTCCAATAATTTCCAATTATTTCAGAGGGTTTTGTACATTATCTGCATAAAATGCAAGGGTGCCAATAATCTGGGCCAGAACTGTGCATGCTTTGTGTGTCTGCCTATCCCTCGTTCAGATACCACAGGGTAAGTTAATGAATAGACAGACAGAGGGGCTTCATATCTCATCGGTACACATCTGTGTGTCACCACAGCCTGCTAACGCTGTCTGGCTACTGTAGCACAGTATGATAAACACTCTCAATCCATTAGGCTTGGGCAGGGTCAGCTTTAGTGGGCCTGTTGTCTAACATGGCAGGCTAATGGTGCTGGAAAGAATCAAGATGAGATGACTCAAGTGAAAGACTATGAATTGAAAGCATGCAGGAAGTGGCGGGGCGCTGGATGCCTCTGTCTTCGTGTGTATGCATGTGTGTGAGAACTCTTTCATGTCATGCACACATACCTCATGTGACACAACTACAGCCCTCACATTCATAGCCCTCCCTCTGACCCTCTCACTCACATGCAGATAAGCACACACACACACACTGGCAGCTGTCAGTGTGCAGCCCTGAGGAGGTGGCGGAAGGAAGCAGAGCTGGAATGTGGATGGGTTGGATCTGCTCGCTGCTGCTGCTGCTGCTGCTGCTCCGGGCATTCATTCCTTTCCATTCATCATATTAGACCAGATGCCGCATTGACAGGAACCTTGCAGAAACTCTTGTAACCCAACGTCAGCCATCTGAAGTGGCTAGGTTACCGTCCAAGCAGGGTTCAAACAGATTGGCAATGCTAACACTTAACCAATTATTGACTGAACTGAGGCTATGTTTAGATTATTCTTGTGCAGTGTCTGTGCTAGTAGCATTTACAGCATTTCACAGCAGTCCATGGTTCATCTGCAGATGACGTTAAGCTAGCATCAGTAACAACAGCCCCTCACCCACCCAGCCTACACAATGCATTCCAGACCCCTGCTATGCTCCCAACACAGCTAAATCCCTCTCTGCTTGCATTAGACACAGTATTAAAAGTGACCCATTTTGTCGTGCACCACTTCTAATGTCTGAATGTGGAGGGAGAGGGACAGGGTTGTGACGCAGGGTTGTTTCTCCATCAGTTGAACTGGAATGTAAGTACCAGTGAGGCCAGTGAGTTCCTCCTCGGTCTAGACGCGCACTCGGGCTGCATTTATAAACACACACTTCTCTCCCGCCCTCGCTAAGCTGTGCCCTGCTGCAGTGCTTTGAGCCCACGGGCCCTTCAACCGGCCTCTTCAGTAGCATACTTGCAACACATTGTAATTGTCGCCAGGGGTATTGTGCTAATTGTAATATTAGCCATGTGGCGCTGACTAGAAAGAGGCATGCTGCGTCCTGAATATGCTATTAAGGCTTCCTCGACTAGGATTTGTGATGCAAATGTGGACTGAGGGAATGGCAGACAATCAAGGTTTTCTAATATTTTATCAAAATGCATGAGGCCATTCATCTCGACCAGGCAGACCATTTTTTTAACAATGCTGTTTAGGGCACTGCCCCACTGGAGATATGATTTTTTTTTTTTCTGAACACAAATGCCATCGGGGGGTGGCTGTATCGCTTCAAATCTGGAGAATGTTTTTAGCAAGTGTGGCACGTTTTGTCTACAATAACATAATAGGCATCTTTGCAGTCCAGCACTTGTCCTCTTGCAGTGCAGTCTCACTGTAGTTTTATAAAACACTACTTGCGTGTGCATGGGATTGTGATGGTGATCCATCCACTTCCCTCTGCACTGGGTCACATACTGTCAGCTGTTTGGCAGTGATGTCTTTGCTTGCTTCATTGCTGCTCTCCACTAAGCCCATGGCATTAGTAGCCAGACTGGCAGAGCAGTGCCATCCACTTCACAGTGCCAGCCAAACTCGTTTCCCCGTCTCACTGCTCTTCCTGTTCAGAGCAGGTTTTCCCCCGTTTGTAGATCGGGTGTGGTGCCAATGAGAGCTACCACCTCGCCGAAAAGCATAACCTTTTAAGTGTCACATGGTCTAAATAGTCGTATTGTCAGTTTGCACACGCCTTTCCACACAGCTAAGAAATGCAATCTGGGGGTAGTGGTGTGGAGCGACCTTGCCAATGAGTTTCTTAGGTACTTTTTCTACCCGGCTGTCAGGTGATGTTGCTGAAAGATCACAAGCTAATTCTTAGTCTGGTGGTGTCAAAATAATGAACATTTTGATTGGATGGTTTCCAATTTTCTAATGGCTTCAAGCCCCTCCCATCCATATCAATTGATTGATGCAAATGGATTTGATTTGTGTAACATTGTCCCAAGGGCTGTGAGCATTAGCTAATTGCCCCTGACTTAAGGCTTGGTATTTTATGCTTGAGGAGGCCTTTCAAACGTTGTGGTGTTAGCTGGGTTACTCTCTCCTCTCCGGCCTCTCGTCTCTTCATGTTCTCTGTATGGGCTAGACCAATGATCCTCAAATCCTGACCTCTGGGTCCAGACTACTGCTGGTTTTCATTCTAGCTGTCTAATCAGGGACTGACCTGGTAGGATTGAAAACCAGCAGTACTCTGGACTGCGAGGACCGGCTCTGAGGACCACTGGGCTTGAGATTTGTAACCACAGAGATCAGAGGAGAAGGCAAGAGAGAGACGAGTGAAAAAACTATTCAACACAGGCGCTGAAGGCGGCTTGTTTCTTTACCCTGGTTGAACCCAAGGGCAGAATGAATTGATTTGCTGCGTGAGATTAGGGGGTTTCAGCGACTGTGTGTGTGGGTGTTTGCTGTTTTTGTATGTGGGGAGGTGTTAAACTGTGTTTTCAATTATCTGCACCAAGCTGGCCAAACAGGTTACTCCAGAATTGACAACAAGTGGTCCATTTATTCATTTGCCTTTTTAAAATGTAATTTGCCTTTTAAATTGATGAACCCTTACATGTGGCTCAGCCCGGTACGCTGTGGCCGTTAATGTTAATGTCTAACTAGTGAAGCCTCAACGAGGTGCCCGGCCTCAAAGATGCACAAAGATCTTAATGATTTTGGTGAGTTTAACCTTGTTATCAAAATCAACCCATATTTATTAATGGGATTCTCCTCATGAAGGAATGTACATTTGTGAGTAAGAAATGACTACAGATGTACACTCTTCAAAGGACTAGTTTGGCCTGATCTTCTAATCTGAGTGGCTTGGTAAATACAGTCCATGATCCATGTCTGTGCAACGTTTTGCTCAATGACAGTAGACATTTTGATGTTTTCAGTAATCTGGCTTCTGAGCTAGAATCGTCTACAGCCCTGACCTTCGTTACTTGTCTTTCCAGTAGGATTAATCTCTTTCTTCCTTGGTTCTTATTTTATGCCTTAAGTTTCTCCCGCTCCATGTACTGTTGATTTTCTTCTCCTTTCTCCCTACTTTTTCTCTATCAGCACGCCCATCTTTCTCCGTCATGTAAACTTTTTTTGTTCCATTGCTTTCTCTCCCAGTCTTTGCTCTTTTCCTAACCGCCTCTCACTTTTTTTTCCTCTTTATCCCCTCTCCTTCCATTGCAAAGTTTGCTGCGCCACACAAAGCCTCTGCTGGCCAGACCATCTGTGTAGCAGTTTACTGGAAGCAGATCTTATAGGAGCAGGAGGAGGGGGGTGTAATCAAGGCGTGGAGAGGAACAAGTGCCTATAGGGGGGGAAATGAGATTTGAGGGGGGGGGCACTGTGGTTGCTACTAAGGGGTAAATGAATAGAAGGGGTGGGGGGTGGAAGAAAAGGGGAAAATAAGCCAGAATGGGGAAAAGAAGGAAAAAGACATATTGTCAGTTGAGCCCCCCCCCTCGCCCAGAACATGAATCTCCTCTTCAGTAATCATTGACTGTCATCATGCTGACCATCTTCATCTGGATAACACAGAGCAACACAATGGCTAATAAATGGGCCATTTGGTCCCTGGTTTTCCACCACGTCCTCTCTTCCTCTGTGGGCTGTGTGTCATGGCAGGAGATTGTGAAGCCTCTTGCCTGTCAGCACTCCAAACCACAGCTTCTCTCCCTCTCAGTCTCTACATGCTGGAAGCCATTTGGAGCACAGTCACGATACACATTCACCATGTCATCACTTTTTGTATTTCCTCACCATTAAAGTGGTGCATTTAAAAAATCATTCACCAGTGTACTTCTCTTGTGGTGTTCATTCACCATTCAGAGGTTCATTAGTTTGTTTGTTGTGGAGCCTCAGGCATTGTGTTGGTCTATTGTCGTAGCTTCGAGATGGGTGGACTAGTCTCTGTTGAAGAAGAAGATTTTGGTAGATTTGTTGGCGTCTCCCACTGCTCTCTTCCTGTTTTTCAGATTCCCCCAAATTCCTCAGAGGCCCCTCACCATAAATGGTGTTTCCTTTGGCTGACAATGACATGTTTGTCATGACTTCTCTAATTGTAGTGTAACATGATTTTAAAAGCATTCTACAGTTACAATAGTTAATATATTGTTAAGATAGATATGCAGTAAATGAAGTTTGTCCAGACAGAGCTTGGACGATAATCCCTGTTTTGTTTTTCTTCTACAGGACATTGATGTGTGAGAGCGTTCAGGGCGATCAGAGTGTTGTCTAGAGTGTGAACCCAAGGATCTGGTTATCAACAGCGGCAACGCCGGCATCCACACCTTAGGAGGGGATGAAACCGGATGGGGTTACCATGGAAACCATGGAGCCCACTGAAGATGCAGCAGGAGCAGAGCCCTCCTTATCCCAGGGAGCAGCCACACAGGACGAAGTAACAGAACAAACCCAGTCCCCATCACAACCTGAAGAAACGGCAAACACCGCACCACCCCCTACTGCTCAGGAGGCCAATGATAAGCCAGCAGCAGCAGACTCCAAAGCCAAGCCAAAAGCATTTGGGTCTAAAACAAAGTCTGCAGCCAAGACCACAGGATCGTCTGGATACAACTCACGGCCAGGCACCGCCCCGAACCGCACAATGAACGGGGTCAAACCCTCAAACAGTGTCCCGGCAAAGACGGCTACAGTCAAGAAAACAACAACAACCACGACGGGAGCATCAGCGACAGGGGCAGTACCTAAAAGGCCAGTGGGTGTAGCTTCTTCCATGGTCAGGACCCAAACTAAGGTGCCTGAGAAGAAGCCTGTTGGACCTTCCAGGACTACCTCTGCTGCTGCCACGGTAACCAATGGTACCAAACCAACAACAGCGAGTAGTACCCCAAAGAGGAGACCAGCAGCTGGGCCAGTTAATGGAGCCAGACCCAAAACCACAGGTAGGTCTAAATGGGATCATCAGCCCCTGCCTGGATATAGTAGTATTTTGGGGGGGGGGTTAAATCTGTGAGTCAGGTAAAATAAAGTGCATGTAATTATAGTATGGAATAAACCTGGTATTAATTTCTAATGTTATTCTGGGTGTCTGCTACTTTTAGAAAGTACTTAGTTATAATATATAAGAAAGTAATATATATCTTTTGATGGCATACGTGGTTAGCAAAGCATTTTTCTTTCAATGTTCATGCCAAACTGCTGTCTTTTATTACCTCTCCTGAGACCCACACCTCTTTTTCCTTTTCTCTTCCTCTCCCACTGACATTTACTCCCATTGTCTTGCTCTCTCTCCATTCCTCTAGCTCCTGCCAGCAGACCAGCTGCGTCCACTGCCTCAAAACCCAGCACTTCGACCACAACCAAAGCTGATACGACAGCCGTTTCCAAGACAACCAGGTATGCTAGCCTATCACAACAGCAGGCCATGCAAAAGGGATTTACAGGCATCGATGACGGTGGAGTTATCAACGCACACTTGAATTAGGGCTGCACAATTTATCGTACATTAATCAAGATTACAATTATGCTCACGGTAATCGTGAAAAGTCGCGATTACTGCATTCCATCTAATACTCCCGCTGTGTCAAAATAACGTTTTCTAACTTTGCTCCAAACAGCAAATGCGTGTTGTAAGCAATCACTGACATATCCGTTGATCTTGTGAGTGCACTGGCGAATCAGAAGTATTCACATTATATGACTAATCCTGAGCTGTGCTGCTGAACCTGCTGTGAGCAGTCTGATCCCTAGTAGCATCTTTTAAGGAGTGTGAATTTCTCCTCTGTTTGCGGTAGCCTCCAAAACAGTTTGAGGTTGCAACGCACACATGAATGAAGCTGATATCAGAATGGGAAACCCCCTCAGCCGTGGTTATTGACAATGGAGCCCTTTACTCCTCTCTCTCTCTCTCTCTCTCTCTCTCTCTCTCTCTCTCTCTCTGTCTCTCTCTGTCAGACACAACATATCATTCCTGAGATCGGGAGCTAACTCTCAACAGGCATCCTCCTTACAAATTGGATGAGGGGTTGACTTTGTTTATCTTGGTGCCCTGAAAGGGAGCAACGGAGAACAGCAGCCATTGTGGCATTTGGGCCGTTATTGGGTTGGGTTTCGCTTGAAGAGTGTGAGTCATGCTAGCAGAAATAACCTGAGACAGAGGGCCTTAACATACTCGGTGATACTGAAGAACCAAGGCTTTGTCCCCTAAAGACCCTCTGGCCTAGGCTCAGACCCCCCAGGGCAGAGAGCTATTAACTTTTAACTGTCAGCAGAATCCTTCTCGTGCTGGGCTGGTGGTTTGCATAGGGAGCGCTACAGTTGGACTAAACCTGGTCCAAAAGGCTGTTTTTTGCACTTCCCTCTCAAATGATCATTTTTGGTGATCTAGAATTTCAGGTTGACCCGGTCATTTGCTGCCGTTCCCCACTAGAAACCTTTTTAGGGAGTAAAGGCTTATTACTCTATAGGGATGCATTTCAGCAGTCTAAAAGTGAAGTTATTCCTCATATAATGTGTTGCCCAGCACTTGTTTTATTTCAACCTTCATTTAAAAAAATGTCAAGGAAAGAGGGGGAAAACACGACGAAAGACATTTCAGACCCCTCCTTCCAGGCCATCTAGTTACTCACTGAAAGCCCAAGAAATGACCATAAAATGTTGTGGGTTTTTTAACTTTTTTTTTTAACTCATTTGATCTAGTAGTCCATATCAGTGTCAATGAAGTTTAGACTGAGTCGGATCCATATTAAGGCGGTCCTACATCTGTCTACAGGATGTGCTGCTCTGCTCTGAGAGGCCTGATTAGATCCTGTCTCCACCTCTCTTCCTCCTTAATGCTCTCTTATTAAATAAAGGAAATGGCCGTCTTGACGCAGCACAGGATCATTACGGTCTTCTTTCTTGGCCGTGCACAAAAGCCCGCACCCACAGTACCATTTATGGGAGCACACCAATTTCTACACCTCAGCTCTCTTATTTTTTTCACACACACACACTGCAATTTGCATAACCTGCTATTCCCCCCACACACACACATAGTCAAGCAAAGACAATATGGAGTATATCAATGTCAGGAGTGTTTTGACAGTGTTGGGTCTGTCTAGAGTGCATGTAGTATTTAACATTGGGGCGCTACTTGGGGGAAAGCGACTTTGTTCGGTCTGCGGTGTGTGTGTGTGTGTGTGTACGTGGACAAGCTCATCCTCACTCTCTGAATTATGCACATGAGGCATTTCAAGGGTAGGAGTCGTGTTACAGTAGCGCGACATCCTTAAGTGATTGAATTTGTTCCCTGGGACATGACATCAGGGACTTGCTTCGGGAGGAATGGACGGACAGACCAACGCAGAATAGCAGCAGGTGCCTGCCTGCGTGACCAATTTGTGCATTAGATTTCATGCCACATATGTGTAAAGGCCAAGTCACTGGTGTGTGTTGAGTCCTCCTTTGGTTAACGCCAGAAACAGCGGTGTACATTTCTGTGTGATCGTTCACGCTGTTCTCCTTGGCAGCGCCAGGCGGCAACACCGACAGACCAATAGACCTTACAGCAGGGCAGGAATTTGAGGATTTACACTACTACCCCGGTGTGGTCATTTGGCTGCTACACAGCGGCTGCCATACCGTCTAATTTGGCACCAGTTGTAGCAACTCTCATCACCGAGACTACGACAGTCACTGTTGGACCAAGCTGTCATACAGTTTTTCACCTGAAGTATCTATTTGTCATTTATTTTGCAGCAAGGCCTTTTAGGTAGAAAACGTATACACTTACTTACCAGGGCACAGACCATTTAAAGTTGCATGCTTACCACTAGGCCAGCCTATAATAATACCTCTGTTGCTGTGGCAGCAGGGAAGAGTGGCCTCTCTCATGAAGAATTAATGTTAATTGCCTGAAGGGGAGTAATGAAAGCATATTGGGTTTGAAGAGAATTGATTTTTACCAGAGCCCCGTTCGTAAAGGGCGAGTGAGAATTGGAGATTGCATGGGACAGAGTTCCTCAAAACGTGGCGTAGTTATTGGTGCTCGGGGGAAAGGGGGGGAGGCTATGATAAGGTTTGATAGAGGGAGAGAGTGGAGGAGTGGGGGACATCAGTAGCCGTGACTCAGAATGCTGCTGTTGTACCATGAAAGGTGGCAAGTCTGTTTCAACTGTGATTGATGTATTTCAGGAGTTGTCAGTCGCCAGGTAACCAGAACACACACACAGCTTATCAGAGAGACCTTGTCGTTCCCCTGAAACCTTTCATTATCTTCATGGCTGGATAATGGATCACCACCTCCCAACCGATCATTGATTAAATCCATCTGAGTGACCGTAGGACTGCTCTGTCCTGGTGGTCGATGGAGCCTTGTTGTCAGGAAGTGAATCCCCATGTTGTGAAATGTGGCGCCTCCACTCCGATGAGCGACTAGTGTCCTTGTACTAGCAATCCATCTTTGTCTACCCCACCCCCTTTCTCTCTTCCCCCCCCTCATCCCTCCATTCTGCCATCTGTGGATGCACAGTGCTGGGCGTTTGGCCAGTGCCCCCCTGAGCCCTCCCTCCATCCAGCAATCATACCATCCCCCTTCCTCCTCCTCCATCTATCATTTTGTTGCACCCTGAGACTCTAAAATTTAGAGGGTACTTGGACTTGTGTGAGATGTGGAAGATGTATTGATTATGGGGCCATATTGCAGAACAATCAGTGATTGAATTAAAAGGAGATGGAATTTTTACCGAAGGGAAATACTCTTTGGCCTGTCGGTACAAAATGATTCTCCCTATCCAGAATGTGAATGGGCTGTCGTTGAGATGGTATAGAGATGACACCCAAGCAGTCTTGCTGGCCCAGTGCTTATTCATAAGTACTATCACTGGTTGTTACCAGTCACAATCCCTTCAAAGAGACAATACATTTTGACATAGTCAGCCTTCAATCCTTTCTAGTAAACTGGCAACAAGAATTGACTATGGCTTTGCACAATATGCTTTCTTCACACACTGTTGTCACATCGTCTCTCTTTCATGTCTTCCCCATGTCATCCCTTTGGGGGTGAAACTGTCGATTCTCCCCGCCAATCTTGGCAGGGAGTAGGATTACTGTCCCAACAGTAACAGCCCATGGCATCGATCACTGTGACAGTAGGTACCCAGAGCCTCTCAGGAGCCAACGCTGTGTGCCGAGCTGTTGCTAGGCTCTGACACTTCATCTAAACCCTGTTGAGCAGATTCAGGCCTCCACTCTTTTATTGTCTAACTGTAGGCCAACACAAGCCCCAGGAATGTGTGCTGCTCTCAGGAAGGAGGAGTAAAGCAGCTGGTTTTGGACAGCCTACAAGCCAAACAATGTATCGTCAGGGTGCTCCACTTCCATTAGTTGCCTCAGAGGGGGCCTTTGAGCTGATGGGGGGGGGAAAGGGTGAGAACAGAAGAATGTGTGTACTGAAGCTGCATTTTTTTTGTGTAAGATGAGCTTCATTCAACAGGGATAACATGTACTTCCAGGCCAATCCTCCCTCTCTCTCTTTGGCTTGATTAAAGCTGAATATTTCATCTACAAGAGTGTATGCCACGAGAGTCTAGCTTCCCAGCTGTTTTTTTAGAGGGAACAAGAGGGAGGGAAGGATGTATGGATGGAGTGGGTGTGACTTGGGATGAATCTCCCTTGGTTCATGGTTACACTTTCATTTTTGGCCAAACAGATTTTGCAGCTGCTTAGTATATTAATAACATGGGTGTGTTGCGTTTGGAGATTTAGTAAACATTTGTGAAAATGTACTGTTTATAAAAAAAACAAAAAACAAAAGGGATCGGTGACGTGTCCCTCTGCTGACCTTTGCCCTTTAAAGACCTCATGTTAGGTCATTAAAATCCCATAAATGGCTGCATAGCTCCTGACATCCTCCCTTTGGACTATGTTTTATATTGATTTAAATCCTCTGCTGGCAGTAAATGTAATCCATACTAATACACCAACAACAGAACCACCAACAGCCACCCAGCAGTGTGTACAGGACAGGCATTAGGAGGGCTATCTGCTCCTCCCTGTCTTCCCTCTGGATCAAATCATGAGTTATGACTCCTCATCAAACAATGGAGTGAGGTTGTATGAGGTTATTGTGTCTGCCACTGCGTCCTCCCCTTACCCTCTTGATTCCTCCCTCTTGTTATCCATTTTGTCCCTCAGTCTTATTTCGCTCTCTCCTTGGAGAAATACATTTTCCCCCCTTGCCTTCTGCTATAATTGAGTGGTCCTATCAATTCATATTCCCCATACACTGCCCGATCAGAGATATGAAAACAGTCTCATTTATTGCACCTCTGTTATCTGCTCTGTCTCTCCCGCCAGACTCTATAATGTTGTCCTCTTTCCCCCAATCCGTCACTCCTACTCATTTTGCCTTGTCCAACCTCAAAAGTACAGACCTGCACTTTTCCCCTCTCCTCCTCTGGCTCATTGTTCGATATTGGCCATTGTTTTGTCCATACTGATTTTTGTCTCAGAGTCTGACACAGTTTCCAGTTGTTAGGCTATGAGTCACTTTACAGAGGTCTGCTTCTCAGTCTTCTAGCAGCCAATTACGATGATATTCCAGTGCGCCGAGTCTAAAGTCTGCCCAATGATTGTTTGATCTTGGAGAAACAAATGGCCATTGTAATGTTTAATCGCTGTGGGAGAGGCATCTGTGTGCGGGCAACTCTGTCCATCTGTCATTGTCAATTCATGTCTGCATCGTCTGGCTCAGTAGCAGAGCAAGACATAATGGATATTGTACTAATTGATGGTGGAGTCCCACAGTTCCGCGAGGGAGCTAAATGCTTACATTCTGCAGCTCCTTTTGTTGAAAGAGAATCTATTTTAATGGAAAAAAGATCATATGCGTCTGTAGCGCTCGTATTGTTCTTGCACACCCGAGTACAAGTGTAGAAATGTGGGCTAGCGCTTGCCAATGACTTTGTTTGTAGGTTAGCCAGTGCAGCACAGACTACGTGAAACTCTTCAAGCCTGACAAAGCAAGTGTATTGTGTTGTGCTATATTGGTGTCTGTGAAACCTCCATTCAAGTACACCCACATCAACGGGGTGCTATGTAGGTTAGTGCTCCTCGCATCGCTGCTGAAAGCTAATTGCTCAGCAGGGCTCATGAATGCCAAGGTGTTATGTAGGTTAATATGGTACTCACTTACCCAGTGCATGCACCGTATTGCAAGTCACATTTTCTACTTGTCTTAAAGGTCAGATTTAATCCTATTACAGACTGTTGATCCATGACACCACTTCTTGGCTGCTGGTCTCGATATTTATCAAGCATCAAGATTTAGGATGAGCTTTGCCTTGCCTTGCCTTTGCCCCTCAGTGACCCCTAGTATGCATCATTTAATGTCTCAGATCGGTGCATACGATCATAACATACAAGAAAGTCTCATCTCTGATCACTTCACCTATATTAAAGCTGCTGCGTGTGTCATTTTAACATCGTTAAATCATAATATAATTATTAAACTCATATGACCACTTCTTGGCTGCTTGTCCATTAGGAGGAGAACAGGGAACAAGGAGTCTTGGCTAGGTTGCTATGGTTGGAGTGATTGAATGGATTAGAGCAGTGTCTCCCATAAGAACCCTTAGGACTGTGGAGTAGACCTGGAGCTTAATAGAGGATCGATTTTTGTCTGTGCCTTCCCCCACTTGCTGTATGTCGTCAGCCACCAACCCTCTCCTCAACTCTCTCCACTGCCACTCTTTCCTCTCCCCCTCTGTTGAGCTATATTCTTTCACTATCCACCTTAATCTCCTCCCTCTCATAAACATCCACCTTTCTCACTCACCTCACCTCTCTTGTTCCTCTACCTTCTGTTGTTCCTTTCATCTGCTTTTACCATGACTCTTATGACTTTCTCTCATTTCACACATCACTCTTTTCCCATCCTGCTCTCCTCACTGTTGTTCGCCTCCTCAATTCTCATCTCCTCTCCCTTGTCTCCTTTCTGCCCTATCATTCTTTTTTTCCCTTCATCCCACCCCTCATGTCTTCTCACCTGCCCTACCATCACTCTTTCCCTCTGCTATATCACCCCCCCCCCC